>OZ007537.1:7576775-7719784 GCA_963931895.1 Eupithecia pulchellata | reverse complement strand
AGGCGCCCTATCCGCAGGAGGAAGAGAGTGAGTCCCCACATAACACATGTCACACTTATATTAATACATATTTATTTATTCATTTCGATGCGTTTATTTCGGACAATGATAAATTATGAACATAAGCTAAAAAAAAATAGGCTGTATATAAAATTCAATAATGTAACCCAACCATTATAGTCTGTGTGTAAGATTTTGGTTAACTACCCGTGCGACCTACCTACCCGGGGCGGACAATGACGACTATTCGTTAACAAATAATATAAAAAGTAAACTTTGTTCGACAGAGGGTGTGAAGCTGGGCCTCGGAGACTTTATATTCTACAGCGTGCTCGTGGGCAAAGCCAGCTCCTACGGAGACTGGAACACCACGCTAGCCTGCTTCGTCGCCATTCTCATTGTAAGTACATCGACGTTACTGTTACACTACCGACTGTAACAGTTAGCTCTGATATTCGACGACCTCTGTGGCGCGGGGGGCGTAGGTCCGCTTGCGACGCAGGAGGGTTCGATGCCCGCCTCTGGACAAATGTTATATTTTAAACTAAGAAAAAACAAATTCTTGGTCTTTTCTTATTTGAATAATTATAGTATTCAAAAGATACAGCCAGCTAACAAACGGAAAAGCAAACGTAAAAAAGGGGACGGGACCAAGTTTTGTTGTAAAAAAACCACTTAAAGGTTGCCTGGGAGAGATTGCTTCTAAGCGATAAGGCCGCCCTTTGTACTTGTCTTATGTTATGTTATTTTTATCGTGTACAATAAAGCATTTTTATATTATATTTATGTGTTAATTTTTAGAGTTTGATATTATCATGCGTTTTTATATCTTCAGGGTCTGTGCCTTACTCTTCTTCTGCTGGCGATATTCAAGAAAGCGCTGCCGGCTCTACCGATCTCAATAACTTTCGGGCTAATATTTTACTTCGCTACAAAGTCGGTGGTGAAGCCGTTTGCGGACGCCTTAGCCGCCGAACAAGTGTTCATTTAGCCGACCGCTACCGACCATTGCATCTTGGATAATACAGTGATTATATGTACTTGGTTGTATCGAGGATCCAAGATATTTTTTGTAAACAAATACTTAAAAACTAAGTTCATACATACGTAACTTCACTTTACAAAAAGTGAAAATAATGGAAATAAAAAATTTAATGCAAAGTATCCAATGGAAACAAAACTTCAACAATGCATAGTTCAGCAAAAAAGGTAAAAATTCTAAAAATGCCTTCCTTGACTGTTCCTTTCTTCTGGTAATATTTGGAGAATAATGACATGTTGAATAAAAGTCGTCGAAACTATAGATTGTTTCCAACTTTTGCGATTTGTTCCAATTATACCAGAGTGCAAAAATATTTTTCATCAATATTTCTTTGGTTTTTTTACCTGTTTGTTTACAAAAAATATCTGTGATCCCAGAACCAGTCAGACTAAAGTTTTGACAGCAAAGAGAAGAAATTACTGAGATTTTCCTCAATCAGGCTAGAAAGAACTGAAAATTAGGCGCAAGCCAACTGTCTCAAACTTTAGACAATTGTAAATTCTAGAGAAATATGCTTCTAAATCTGGAATTTATGAGATTCCATGGGCCAGTTAAATCCATGTTTATTTACCAGCTGATTTGCTGTGCAGTACATACTTTGTCTTTGGTCTGATCAGAATCCTCGCCGGCACACTGAGATTATTACAACAATCTGTCACAACAAACAAATCGTAAATCATTATTATTATAACAATAAAACATAATAAATGACTGTATAGACTGTAAATCAAACATTCACTGCAATTATGAATAATTTCGGCTGATTGCATCGTTGGGTAAGTTATGAAAATAAGGTGGATTGTTTCCTATAGAAACAGTTCCTAGATAGATATTCACCAGCTTACTCAGATAAAGGAGGATTAATCCAATTAGAGACAATAATAAAATAACAACACGCCACTGATTTACTTACCTTATGATAAGTTATTTAGTAAATGTACAATATAATAACTGTTTTTATGGGAGACGTACCTTACATTATTTATTATTAATAAGAATTTATACACTACATTAGAAATCATTTGATTATTATTTTATCAATCGGTAACTATGCATTGAATACCAATACTCCCAGCATAAACCACCTTGTTTCCAATTTTGTTGTAAAGAAACAACTTTATTAAATTAATGACAACAACATTTTGGACCAATTTATATTACCTATATCATATGGATACCTACATAAATTGGTCATGGTCACATGTTTGATATTATAATACGGATATATAAATTGGTCAAACATGCAATATTGTCGATACTATGGCATGCAAATCATAATTTAATAACTACTTGTATAAATTTGTACTTGTAATTTATTTTGATTTAAGAATTCATAACATTAAACCAATCTAATGATTTTTGTTTTATAGTACACTTTGTTTTCTACACCTAATTATCTACGCGAGTTAAAGTTAGCTCATATGTAGATTACCTGATTACCTAGTTAATTAAAGCAAGGTACAATGGCGTTTCCTATTACCTTTACTTACGTCGGCTTAGCCCCCTGTTACGTTTAAAGTCCATTTCTATGACTACAGAACTATTTTAATTGAATCTTTGGATAAAATGAACATAGCAACCTAATAGCCTTTTATAATAAAAAGTATGTCGGGGCGTCAGGGATTT
This sequence comes from Eupithecia pulchellata, assembly GCA_963931895.1. NCBI lineage: Eukaryota > Metazoa > Arthropoda > Insecta > Lepidoptera > Geometridae > Eupithecia > Eupithecia pulchellata. The sequence continues at coordinate 7,717,116 of OZ007537.1, read as the reverse complement.
TGTCCATTTTCTTCCAACTTAGCTGCTGCGTGGATGTCCAGGGATGTTGAGGCGAATAGAAAGGTGTTGTACAGGATCACAGTGTATATTACAATAATTAATTGCAGCAAGGTAGGCAATATTGTAACACGGACGGGGTGACAGTTTCGCGTGTGTCTCCGCCGAGCGCCGGGATCGAATGGGCTGTGTGCGCTCGTTGGCAGCCGCTCGTCGACCGGACGCTTGACGGCACGACTCTGTCAGGCGCGCGCGCTGTCAATTGAGCCGTCGCAACGCCTCCGTTCGTGTTGGATGCGACACGGCCATCCTATGCTGACACACGTCCTCGTGTGTTAATCTGTAACAAGAGAGCAACCAGCACAATTTCCGTTCGGCCAACCCTGTGAACCAGGGCTTTATTCGTTCTTTTGAATAAAGAAACTTTATAACCAAAGTAAATTTTTATTCAACACACAATATGGGGTAATATCCCTTTGGATTAACTCGATAACAGGGCAAAATAAATCACTTAAATGCTAAACTACTAAAATGCTAGAAGAATCCTGAGGTCGAGCACCATTGACAGAGTAAACACAAACAAAACAAAATTACAGATTTTAATTTACATCAATCAAATTACAGGTGTCAATTTCATGGTCCCAGACTAAATCTTAGTCTCAGCAAACAGTTTTGCCCCTTAAGTCGAGTTGTCCCATAACTCTATGGTCTTCGCTACAAGGCAAGACCCGACTGCACCACCCAGAGCTACCGCTTACTGCTTACTACCCAGGGGTAGACTCCGATTTCTAACGAGCTACAGCTACGATACTCTGGTGCAGTCTCCGACCCATTCAATTGTGAACCTGTCTACTCAACTGATTATTACTCAACGTCTGAGTCACCCAAAATCTCGTCAATGTCAATAGGTACTGGACCCTCAGGCATCATCCTTACACGATAATTGAAAATTTTGAATCATAGACGTTTGTTTTATCAATACGCTTTTTTTTCATAACGTGCGGATGTCACTATACAGCCTACTGCCAATTATCTACCTCGGAGAGACAAGGCTTCGTCGTTGCCGTCACCTACCAACTCCAAAATACGCGCAAAGTACGGAAGTTTTGCCTATCAGGAGCTCTAACAGACTGGCCTTCTCAAGGCGATTGACTATACAATTCAACGCGATTTGTGAACTAGTGAATCTTGCTCAACCTATCTTTGTCACTACTTAGGTAGTAGTGGTCTGTAGTCTGGAAGACCGCGAAATAATTTTTTTACTGTGAACCCGTTAATTACCATTTTGCTTTGCAATGCAACTGAACAGTGCTTTGCACGTTCTTATTGCCAACACCACAAGTGAAACTACGTTGATAATTCTTTTACGGGTAAGTTTACAAGCTACTTTTTTATCAAAGAGCATTGAGCACGTGAATGAAAATCAAATCTAAAACACCTACCAGATTATGATAGTGTTCCTGAGGAGGGCTCGACCATGCACAGGTCGACGCGTCGCTCTACCGGTGCTGCCGAAGAGCTGGTCTCCGCTGATGTGCAGCGACTCGCTATGTGGCCCGTCACGCCGCACCTGTAGCATTTAACCAAGCTGCTGCCGCCGTTGGTGTGTTGCCGCTGTCCGTAAGCTGGTGTAGAAGGCTTCGTTGATGTATTCTTCGCGTCCGCTATCATTTTACGACAGTCTATTTGTTTATGCCCCATTTTATCACAATAATGGCATTTGATCGGCGACGGTGTAAGCTTCTGTCTTTTTTCTTTGTCTGCGTCGTTTCCCGTATCCGTTGTTAGCTTTCGTTTCAAGTACGTGAAGGCTTGAAGCTCTTGTTGCAGCTGCTGACGTGTGGTTACTTCCGTTGTAGAAGCTAGACGTTGAAGGCGAGTGTCGATTTGAGACAAGCGAGCAATGACCGTCGAAATGGCTATTTGGTCCACGCTTAAATTTTTCCATTTGTTCAACAATGACGTGACTGTACGACTGGCATATACGGCATACGACTCGTTTTCCTTTGGTTTGTCATTATTGAGTTTAATGAGGGTAGCGGCAGAAGTTTCCGCACAGACGAATCGAGCCGTAAATAATTGTTTAAATTCTACCCACGTCATACCTGGATAGGTTATTTGCGATAACCACGGGGTAGCTGATCCTCTTAACGCCTTACTAATCGTCATAATGAGTTGACTTCCTTCGAAACATAAGTCTGCAGTACTACACCAAGATTGAGCGTCTGCTTCGCATTTCTCTGGGTTGAATTCCGGCAAAATGACGTCATGTTTTTCTGTAGGCTTGTTGAGTGCTTGAATAAGGGCTTGAATTTGTTGATTTTGCATCTCGAAAAGTACCCGCCATTGTGACTCGTTCCCGCTGCCTTCTGATGTCGGGGCGTCAGGGATTTTGTCCATTTTCTTCCAACTTAGCTGCTGCGTGGATGTCCAGGGATGTTGAGGCGAATAGAAAGGTGTTGGACAGGATCACAGTGTATATTACAATAATTAATTGCAGCAAGGTAGGCAATATTGTAACACGGACGGGGTGACAGTTTCGCGTGTGTCTCCGCCGAGCGCCGGGAATCGAATGGGCTGTGTGCGCTCGTTGGCAGCCGCTCGTCGACCGGACGCTTGACGGCACGACTCTGTCAGGCGCGCGCGCTGTCAATTGAGCCGTCGCAACGCCTCCGTTCGTGTTGGATGCGACAAGTATAAATCCTTTTTTATTGGTTGTAAGTTCTGTTTTTAATATTAGTGTAAGTAGGTATATTAGGGCTGTGGATTTTGTTTTAACAATTGAAATAAAACATTAAATAAAATTTAATGTGTAATTACGAGACTGAACCTACAAGGGGGTCAGTCAGCTGACGATGAACGCCACTGTGTTACAGGTTTTCTGTTATGTACCTACCTACATATTTCTGCGATTTAAGGAACCTAAGAAAAACTATAGGTACACTAGATAGTCCTATTGAAATGACATGAAGGTATAAGAAGACATGGAACATCTATGCTTTTTTGTCTTCCCAGTAAGCAGTATTAGGATAGCTTTATTTATTTACATTCCACGGAAAGTATAACTTTATTAATAAATTTAATAACTAAACTACAAAATTTTGGTTGATTCTTTCGGTCCTGTGTTAAAAGTAGTTAAATTTAAGGAAGGAACATAGTAGGCATCGTCCTTGAGTTAAAATTAATATCTGACTCAGGTGGTAGGTTACCATGTATACCCTTTACGTTACATTCTCTCTCTTAATAACATAAGTACCTAACCACTTTATTTTAACAATTAGATTTTTTGTGCATTAGCTATACCTACCACAGATAACATTATACTAGTAGGTACCTTTACCTTCAGAAAGATAAATGCGTAAGTCTAATCTAAAGCAACTGAACCGTGTTTCCTGTGCCTGACGATCCATATACAACATACAACTTCTTTCACAAAGAACCTGCCAGGGTCAGGGATGAACGCCACGGTACTTACGATATGATGGGTATCCGCGGCGTGTAAAGGAGTAGGTACCCCATTACACCCCGTACTCATGTTGTCCCGTTCAAGCCTCCGTGTGTACTATACAGTAGGTATAGTACACACGTGTACCTACATGATACAAATCAATTCATAACATAACAAAACCAAAACGTATGTAAGATAGGTACATTTATTTTGAGGACCACACATGGGCGTAGGGAGGTACGGGCAGGGGGGGGCCGCTGCCCCCCCCCTAGAGGATGCAGTCTTAATTTTAAATACGTACCTACGTAGATAGCCAAGCCTATTTATAAACTAAAATTCATTTACAGGTAATATACTATCGTACTATGTTTGCATCTAAATTTAAAACGAAATCTTGAGACACCGTTTAAAATCAAACTTCATTGGATAAAATTTTCTCGGATATGTACGTGTCACGCAGCACCTGAAATGGTTCGTTAAAAACTCAAGGCTCTCTTAAAAACTCTTATATATTTTTTTTAATCAAAATTCGTTCTCCTCTGCAACAGCTTTGCAACAGCGCGCTGCGCGGTTGGTTGCGGGGTAGGGCGCGCTCGCGCTCCGTGCCATTCAATTCTTATTGTGCATCTACATTATAATGTAGGCACATTTATTGGATAGATACCTATTTCCATATTTTTCCGTATCTGAATATCTCCCTCCGTTTGCTGTTATTTATTTAGTTACAGAATACTTTCAAAACTGTTCGCTTAAGACCGAAAAATTCAGAAAAAATTTCGCGCTTTGCTCCGTTCGCCGTTAATTCTCTACTTTTGTAAGCTTTTTACAGCCTTCCTAAAATGTCACAATTTCTCAACAATTTTCAGAGGCCGCAAACACAAAAAAATATCAGCGCTCATTTCACTCACTGTTATAATTTTTTTACGCTACTACGGGACCATCCAATTTGTTGGGAAACTCCAGTGGGAGTCGGGCAGGAAGGCAGATCAAGACATAACTTTTAATTTCGTGAATCTATAGATGCATAGATAACTATTTTCAAGTTTTCCGTAATTGAATATCTCCCTCTGTTTGCTGTTATGTCTTTAGTTACAGCATAATTTTCAAAACTAACTGTTTGCTAACGAGCGAAAATGTAACAAAAAATTTCGCGGCTCGCTTCGCTCGCCGTTTATTATCTTCTTTTCTAGGCTTTTTCCTTCCGAAAATTTCACAATTTCTAAACCATTTTCAGAGGCCGCAAACACAGCAAAATATGAGCGCTCATTCCTCTCACTGTTATATTTTTTATGCTCACTCACCATACCTATATTACCACGTGACCATCCAAATACACTCTTGAGTCCTGTTTGTATTATACAAAACATCCAAAAAGTCTAAAAAAAATTGCGGCTCGCTCCGCTCGTCGTTAATTCTATAGCCTTTTTGTCATGTTTACCAGCCTCTCCAAAATAATGACAAAAATTTGGAGGCTCGCTTCGCTCGCCATTCATTCCGTATTAAGACTTTTTTATCTTCTAAAACCAAATTGTTCTTAGCTTTCTTTTCTTGACCATGTTTTTTTTTTAAATATTCGGGGCTAGCTGTCATATCTAGTGTCACACTATTGCGTAGTAGGTACTTGTTTCAAAAACATCGAAAAATCTCAAAAAATTCGCGACTTGCTCCGCTAGCTGTTAATTATGGTTGTTATCTTTATATCGGTTTTTATTGGAAAGTGCTTAGTTGTAAACATGGCTGAGGAAGTGATGACTGAAAATCCTTTAAACGGGCTATGTATGCTCAGCGTACACCGAAGCATGGTACTTACAAATAAATAAGAAAAAAAATGAATCAGAGCTGCTAAAATGGTTTTGTGGAGAACCTCGAAGACTACTATTTTGTAAAATAACGTGACGTATAGTTAAACTATTGTTGTTTTTTAATTCTAAACGTAGCCTACCTATCCCATTTCACGTGCAGCATGTACTTAGTAGGTATATTCTTGGTTTTCTTTCGGCTGCCCCCCCCTGAACAGAATCCTGGCTACGCCCTTGACCACATACCTATGTTTCTATCTATCAACGATCGATATCCTGAAAAAAAGCCCACAAAATACAACGGTATTTACGTAAATACTTTATATTAAGCGATTTTGTGCACACGTTATGACATGAAACAGCGCAGTTTCTCGTCGAAGAAAACAAATTCTTGGGTTTGCTGGAAGACAACTCTTTTCAGGGTTAAGCTCGCCTATGTACATAACCTTTTAATTTATAATTATAATTAATTTAAGTTCATTATGTTTTAATGCGTGTATAAAGAAAGTAATAAAGAATAAATTCTGTACGAGTTTGAGGTCTTCGACCTCTGACGCTGTCGGCCCTTCCGCACTGATAGTCTCTACTGCAAGTGTTTTCGAAAATAGACAATGGCAATTATAAATTGCGGAGTATGATGGGGTAAACCACACCACAGCCTAAACGTACAGTAATTATAATTAGCTGTATTAGGTAATTATCAGTTATCCATCGGATGACTTGCGATTGCGACACACGACCGCATACTTTAAACGAAGGTTAATTCTGGAAAACCCTTATTATTTATCATCCCGCGGCTTCAGTACGCTTTTCGTTTCCGCTTCCGGGATAACATTAGTCTATTTCCTTCCCTGGGATACAGATAACAAAATACTTCTACATAGGTACTGGGATAACGTTAGTGGACCTGGTGGGAATCAATGTACATATGAAACTATGATATTTAAAAACAATGGAGTCGTGGACCTCTGGGAATGAGCCAGCTCTTTGCCTTTCACGATAATGTTCGCTGTTTAGATAAGAAAAGGTTAGGTACAGACAGACATAGGTAATTACTTTTTTAATATTTTTATGCAAGTATTGATTTGATTTTATAAATCCTTCGTCGATACTCAGCCGAATTCGATATAGTGTTGATAAACAACCACCCTACAGTTAACTCAAAAACTAGTTGTCCTATACTTAAGCAACTTACGTTCCTGGCCGATTTAAGATTTTTAATTATCTATACTTAATATTATAAAGAGGAAAGATTTGATTGTTTGTATGTTTGTTTGTTTGTTTGTTTGTTTGAATTGAATAGGCTCCGAAACCACTAAACCAATTTGAAAAATTCTTCCACCATAAGAATCCTAAAATTTCCGGGATGAACATAGGCTATAAAATATTTTCAAAAAAGTTAGAGATCCGTATAAAAACTTCAATAATAAAACCATAGCGCTATACATCAACTTCTTTTTTTGCGCTGCTCGCTTTTGCTGTGACTCAACTTCAACTTCTTTTTTTATGGCACCGCTTTTGCTACGACGACTCCGCCAGTGTCAGTTATGGATTGTCATAGACATCACAATTCGTTACTGGGGTGCGAGAGGGTGCGAGAGGAAACTCAATGTCAAAAAATATAAAAACTTCAAGATTGGAACCATGCCATGTAGGCGATATAGCGGTGCGAGAGAAAAGTCTTTATATAAGTAAAGGAGGTAAAGGTACAATTTTAAAAAGTAAAGATTTTATTGTTTGTTTGTGGTTTGAATTGAATAGGTTCGGAAACTACTAGACCTTTTTGGAAAAAAAATCTTCATTAGAATTATATCATAGGCTATAGAATATTTTCAAAGTTAGTGATCCTGAAAACTTCAATAATAAAGTACCTTATCTAACGTGTGTGTGTGTGTAAGAACTTATAATTCTTTAAAATACCCGTGCGAAGCCGGGGCGGGCTGCTAGTAAATAAATAAAGCTTATTAATTACTTCTGAAAGTCGAGGTTTAACCGTGAACTTTAGTATTTCAAACATTTTATGAAGCTTACAAACTTTTAACATCTAATTTAGCTGTGGTACTAACTACTACAGTTTGTAAACTGAAAGAAAAGAAAGCTTTTAAAAACATAAATAAGTTTATTCAGGACATAAAACTCAGTACATAATAAAAGAACTTGTGTATAACTTAAAAGTTACAAAAAGTTAGCTTAAATGACAGTTTTATTCAGGTTTTGGACAAAAACTTTGTGTTGTTCTTTAATGTATTATTATTATTGCACTAACAATCGGTAACATACAGAAAACTTGCCTGTGATCTAAATGCAACAAAATGGTAATATTGTAAAAGAGGTCCTTACATATTAAAAAGGTAGGAACTACCATATTTAAATTATTTACAAAAAACATTGCAACATTTTGATCTTTTCATAAATAATTTAACATAAAATAAGATTCTTGCCGTCATTCATTTCAAAATTGGTCCAAAATTGTGTTTTTAATAAAACTAACACAAAACAATGTAAATATTAACAAGATTGTTTGTAAATTGTAAATAATAATTTTAGAATGAAATAGAAATGACGAGATAATAATAATCTAGCCTAGTACAATGGACTTACTAAATTATTCTACTCTGATTATGTTATTTGTGTTCTAGACACTTCTATTACATATTCACTCAACTAGTCTGCTGTCTATCAGACCATGGTACGACTATTTTGACTGGAATGGTTTGGAATGTTTGACTTAAAAATAGTACTACAATACCCACACCATTTTGAACTTTTATGGTCTCATCTATTTAAGTATACAGGTGAGTTATTTTTCAGGGCTACCCCAAAGGGAAGTTTGAAATCGTGAGTTAACGGAAAGTAATGTAGGGAGCTACGTGCTCGATTTAGAAAAAAATAGTTCTGAATCAAAAAAAGACAAAGAATTTTCATAGTTTTTCCGGAAGGGTATATTTGATAAATATTTTTATTTTTGCGTTTTCGGGTACTTTAGTCGATAGTAAATAAATAGATGTATGACGACTAAATAAATAGATGTATGACACTAACAATTCCACAAAATCTAATAAATCTTCTACGCACTTTTATTGAAGAGATCGCTTTTAAGGGATAAGGCCGTCCATTGTACTTGTCTTATGTTATTTTCTTTGTCTGGCGATAAAGCATTTTGTTTTTCAAAATCGAGCACGTAACTTCTTAACTCTCACAGTTTCAAACTTCTATAACTAAACTCAATCTGTATATTGGAGTCTAAGGTTTCCAAGTATTATTTATTGAGGAACAGGTTTTTGCTGTGTGATGTAATGTCATTAACTCTTTAGTTTTCATAATCTGGTAAAATCAGCAAAAATACCTACTGTTTGATATTATTCCATTAGAGATCCTTCACCAATTAAATATATTGTTTCACAACTACATGGACAGCACAACCCCAGAACAGGTATGAGTATCTATTCCATTTCCATGCAAAATATTCTAGATTTAGAGGTGTGGGTTAGGTATCTCCGCAGGCCCGCCTTTCTTGATCACCTTCAGTGTTTCTTTGCTCGGTTTTGCGGTATCTGAAGGTATTTCCTCAACGATTGGAATGTTTTCAGGGGCCAGTTTATTCTTCGCTTCCTTTAATGCTTCTTCTTTCGGTCTTGTAACAATGAACTCGGGTTCTGGTTCCACCGGTTTCGTCTTAGACGACTTTTTTTGTTTCGGCTCTTCTGCTGACTTAGCAGTTGTTGGTTTGGTTTGTTCTTTTGGCTTCGCAGCTGCAGCTGGTTTGACTTGTTCCGCTGACTTAGGAGGAGATTGTTTGGCTTGTTCCGCTGACTTAGGGGGAGATTGTTTGGGTTGTTCCTTTGGCTTAGTTGGAGTTTGTTTAGGTTGTGCCATTGGCTTAGGAGTCTGTTTGGGTTGTTCTTTTGTCTTACTGGCAGCTGGTTTGGGCTGTTCTACTGGCTTAGCGGCCGCAGGTTTCGTTTGTTCTACTGGCTTGGCGACAGCGGGTTTGGCCTGTTTCTCTTGTACTTTCGGTTCCGCGTTTACCTTGACTGCTTCCACAGGCTTCTGCTTAGATGCAGGTTCTACCTTGCTATCATAAGCTTTTTTTAAAAGTTCAGGTACTGGGTTGGAACCCAAAAAATTTATAAAAGGCCCGCCAGTAATCAGTTTGTTATTCCAAACAATGGCGTCGCTAATGCTTCCTGTAGTACCGTCAGTATTGAAGTATGACTCAACAATATTACCGTTCCAGTCTACAACTAGTAGTCCAGATTTCTTTGGCACGGTACCTTCTATGCTTCTGAAGTTGCCGATCTGGAATAAAATAGAATCATTAATAATAATGTAAGTACAAACATCTTTCTTTAAATAGAATTGTGGACTTATTACTGTGGCTTTTATTATGAGTTGTACGCGACAGCTAAAAGCTGCTTTATATTTTACTTATATGTACTTACTAAAGCAATAACATCCTCCAAATATGATTGTGGGTAGATACTATTGAGGTATTCAAAGGGAATCTCGATGAGTCTCATCACTCTCGCCAAGAATTTCCTCACGAGCGGAGTAGCGGCCATAGATTGGGAAATCAGAGGGTTCTCTGCGTCGAAAGATACATACAACGGAATCAGCAAGCCAGAACCGTCGGGTAAAACGCGAAGATTGTCTGGAGTACCTGAATAAATATACAAAAGTGTCAATAACTCATTTTACGTCGAATTCTACCATGCTACACAAGTTAAGTAGATTCCATTGAAACAGTTGTGCAAATATATAGAACTAACAATGTACCTATGTACATTGTAACTCTTAACACTTGCAAAGATCAGTAGTGATAATGGGGTTTTTAAGTTTTCTAATTCTTACAACGGGTTTTATCTTTACAAAATGCAACGCCGCTGGTGAAATTATGTATGTAAACGATTTTCATTTTCGCGTAGAACCGGGTGGACGTACTTGCTTCTTCGAGTCAGGAAAAGCCGGCCAGACCATGGAGATTTACTACCAAGTGGTGGATGGTCAACATGGAGATTTGGACATTTCTCTAGATGTTATAGATTCAGCAGGGAGTAAAATCGTGTCCGATTACAAGAAATCAGAGAACGCGATTATCAAGGAGTTGGTTTTAGATGGCGACTACGCTATTTGCTTAGACAATACGTTTAGCGTTATGAACTCCAAACTTGTATTTGTGTATGTGATGATTGAAGACCAGGATAAAAGCAAGAAATCAAATGAGGATGAAGCTGAGGTCAACGCGTTGGACGAGGAAGGGAATGAAGTGAAGGAAGTTGAAGAGTTGCATTGGACTGGAACTGAAGAAAACGGAGAGCCATATTATATCCCCGTGGCAGATATTGCTGATTCAATGTCGCGCACGCTGAAACACGTTGTGCAAGCGCGCCATATGCTAGATTTGTACTCCGCGACCAAATCTCGTGATTCATATCTAGCATATGAGGGAACATTTGTTGTTGATGTGTGGTCTGGTTTCCAAATCGTTTTTATGTGTGTTGTGGGACTACTGCAAGTCTTTATGATCAAGCAGTTATTTAAAAGTCCTAAGGAATTTGAAAGGAGGTTCATCTAGAAACTGGTAGCATTGTGAATATAGTTTTTCAAAATAAAAAATATTGTTTAGTTTTTATTTACCTGGTAAACCAGAAATAAATGTTTCAGATTTTCCTTTTTTTGGACCAGAAATGTAGTATTTGACTAGTCTGTATCGGAAAGTCTCGGCAACCACAACAAATTGGTTATCTGGAGAGATGGCAACACCATTAGCAAACCACAAATTATCCAGCAATACCTTGCTCTGGTTCTTGGCTGCATTGTAATATAACAACCTAGAAAAAATAAATTCTGTTGATAAAAAGTCAAAATACTACATATCTATATTATATATACTGATCATCAGCGCTACTGAAATCACTCAATGCTAGGAATAGGCTTTCGATTTTCTAAATAATTTAATAGGCCTCATACAAGATCTATGGCGCAAAGGTCGAAGGTGCCCCTGCGACACAGGTTGCTCGGTTCTCGCTTCGAGTCAAAATTTAAAGCTTTGCAGACCTTTGTACTGTTAAGGGTGTTATCTATCTATAGATATAAAAAATATGTATTAGGTATATCATTATCTCACTAACTCACCATGACATAGCAATAAAATAATTGTTGTTCATACTTTTATCAGAGTTGATTAATGATAAATGACTAAGATAAAATAATTTACTATCCAATGAAGGATGAAGGTCCTCCTGTGACACAAGAGGCTCGGTTCTCGCTTTGAGTCAAAATTTAAAAGATTTGCAGACCTTTGTACTGTTAAGGGTGTTAAATATCTAGATATAAATAATATGTATTAAGTATATCATTATCTCACGAACTCACCATGACATAAGCAATAAAGTAATATATAATGCTGTGTGAGTTATTGTTCATACTTCTATCAGAGGTGATTTGATTAATAATAAATGACTAAGATAAAATAATTTACTATCCAATGACAAGCCATCAAATATAATAATCACAAATAGGTACCTTCCAGAAGGGTCAGCAAGGGAGGCCATCAATCCATTCTGCAAGTTGAAGTCGGAAGTGGAATCAGACCAGTATAAGTCTCCATTCTTTGCCACAGCTAAGAAGTTAATTAGTTTAGGGGCACGGCCCTCTATTTCCACACGCGGGGAAACTAACAACTGCTTCTTGTCATTATATAAGTTTATTTTCCAGATGCCGTAGTAGGCATCAGCTACATACATCAGATTATTAGTTTCATCAATTTCAAAGCCTAGGGGCCTTCCGCAAAAGGGTTCTTGAGATAAGCCATCTGTAATAAAACAACTAGTTTATTGCTTCACTTGTATAGGAAAATATTAAGGAGACTAATCTTTAAGTGTTATTACTATTCTGCAGGTTAAGTTTCTTATTTGTTAGTTTCAATTCTTAAGTTAAACTATGTGAATCAAATATTAAACAAAAGGGTATGAAGATACCAGATCAAATTGTACTCACTGCATGGCCGACCCAGTTTAGTATAAAAAGAAACACGGCCATCAGGGTTGATTTTGACTATCTCTCCAGAAGCTAAGCTGGTGTAGAGTTCTCCCTTATGGACTTGGAATGCTTCTGGTCCCAACAATTTGTTCTCATACAATCTTTCAGCATTGTTCAATACTTCATTAGGTGCTAGAGGTCCTACTCTAGGCTGGGTAGGTTCAATTCTAAAAATATAAACAATTATGTCAGCAACCTAATTCCTAATAACACTTGCTAAAAATATTCCAGAGGAATCAGATCTCTAAAAAGTATTTATGCTACATATCTTATGCATATAATATCTGGCTGAAGGTATACTTACGGTATGCTTGAAAAAGTTGTATAGGGAGGCAGATTAGGGATAAAGACAATTATTGCAGCAAATATTAAAAATAATATTAAATATTTTACAAGTTTCAGAATCCCAGAAATCAAACCCATTGTGTAGTAGCTTTTTGCCTGAAACAAAGAGTGCAAAGAGTAAGTTACAAATAGTAAAAAGAAGCACTAATGAAGGTCAAACAATTATACAATCTTCCTCAGGTTTTACTGATAATGATTATTATTGCAATTAATAAATATTTATTAATAATTATTATAATCATGTAGGTACGTACAGTCCGCTGATGCTTTTGGCGTGTCATATGAGGGTGAAAGTCCAGACAATAGTTTGGTGGTGAAAAATCTATGTTTTGTACTTTTACGCGAGATGGGAAATAATGAGGTCATGGATAGCAAATAAGGTGTAACGTAGCAAGAACTAACTTTTACATACCTACAAAAAATGTTTTTACAGTTATGGTATGATGAGACGACCGGCGCGATGATGATGTCGACACGACAGTAGTGTACGTTAAACATCGATAGACTATCGATAGTATCGATAGCCATAGACTATCGATAGTATCGATAACTATCATGGCACTATCGATTGTTGGTTTACAGTAGTAAACCAACAATCGATAGAAGGGAAATAGTAATTTCCCTTCTCTATAGACTTGCATCGCGGGGAATTACCGAAATGTATGCCTAGGAACTAATACTAATAACGTGGACATAGAACGAAATTTTTTAAAAAAATGTATTGTTAGGGGAAGTTCTGAAAATTTAAACAATTAGCTAGAGAATAGAAATTATTCACTTCACTGGGTTATGATGGTGGAACGACTCGAACGAACTTTCCTTTTTTTTTTGTTTCGCCTGTAAGTGTATGTTGTGAGTGCGATAAGAAAATATGCCTTAGTCACGCGTGTGGGAATATTTAAAAAACTAATAATGAGAAGTTCGACTACTGGGTTTCTTAGATATTCAAGAAAAGTCTACACCGTTAAGCGACTTTATCATCGATATTCGACAATAGGTACTTAGAGAAGCCCGTTATCGATAAAAACGAGTGTCCATTTGTTTACTGGAAGCAGACTAACAATAGATTAAAAGAAATCGCTGAAGCATATCTTTGCATTTCAGCAACATCTGTGCCTTCAGAACGAATTTTTTCTAAAGCCGGTCAAATAATAACTGAACGCCGAAATAGGCTGAAGGAGAAAAATGTTCACCATGTTGTTGTACTTGAAACAAAATATTATGTATACAATATTTTGATTAAATGTTTGTCAATGTTCATTAAAACTATTCGTTTTATTAAATTATAACATAGGTACCGATATATTTATACAAAACTATCGATAACTATCGATAGTATCGATAGTTTTTGTCGAACTATCGATATCTATCGAAAATCTAAACTATCGATGTTTAACGTACACTACACGACAGCGACACTTTACAAGCTAGCATTCTAAGAAATTTTATTTATTTTGAACTAGTCTTTATGAAGGAAGATAAAAAGAACTACTTACCTTTCTTTGAGAACCGTTTGTTATTTAATGCATCAAAACCGTAGTAATATGTGTCGCTTTAAATAAATAGCGTAGCGATCCGTACCGTACCGTGCCGTAAGTAAGATAATTATGAGGCCGTATATAATATAGATAGTAGCAGTAGGTAGGGTAGGTGAGTGGAGTGAGTGACGACTTTACGAGCAAGCAAAAAGCAAAACTGACTGCAGCGAAGCAAACATCAATTTTTAATAAACATCAACTTCAACTTTTGACTTGACTTCTTCGATATGGCAATATGTGTCTGGTAACTTTAACTTTTATTGGGCTTGGATCCTATTGCATCAGTGCCATGGATTTTGAATGGATTTTGATCTCTAATAGTTTCTACAGACACTCCGATTCGGTTGGTGCCAACCATCCGACCACGGCCAAATCGGAAAGTGAGGAGAGCGGTCGGTCCGACATAATTATTATTAACATTGGTTGGACGTGGTCGGATGCGCCGGCAATCCGACCAAACCAAATTCCTATCCAGTCCAACCAAATCGGAACGTTTGGAGGCTTGGTTCCGACTAGCGACTAAATCGGCTCAGTCGCATTCGCAACGCCGCCGATGTAGGACGTCAACATGAACGCCGAGGGAGTTACGGTCACCGAACGTGACATAATAATAAAGTTACTTGAACTTAATAAAGACTTTCCCTGTTTGTGGGACTTAAGTCACAAAGATTACGCCAATAGAGATGCCAAAAATCAAGCGTATTTGATTATGCTGGACTTTAAAAAAAAAATACAGTGCAGCTACTTTAAAAACGTTGTTGCTATTTTGGCATTTCTAGATAATATCACCGATATTATCTTAAATTGCTAAAATATTATTATATTATATAATATTATTATTATATTCGAAGCGACGCGACGTGTGACCCGAGAGCTGGTCAATATCTGGCGCAGCGCATCAGCATTGCCATACAACGTGGCAATGCAGCCAGCATCTTGGGTACACTTCCAACTGGTATTGATATGGATCAGTTGAGCTACCTGTAGTTTGTTCGCAACAGTCTGCAGTTAGCTCAATTGCTTCAATTGTAAATACTAGTGTTTTTTTTTGTATTTAGTTAGATCATTGTAATTTATTTGTTAATAAAGGCTTTCCCAATTTAAAAATATTATTATATTAGAATGATGTTTATGCATCGGCGATCGACGGCATCAGGTGGCAAGACGTCCGTTCACTACGTTCACTACTTCATAGCAAAGTCAACTGATGGTTGGAAGGTCAACCGTCGGACAATCTGTAGCAATGTTGGAATGGTTGCTATGTCGGTTCCAATATGGCTGGCACCAACCGAATCGGAGCGTCTGTAGATATTAAGAGGGAGTGTCGGGAGTGTAGACGTATTTTTTTGTCTTATAAGTTTAGTTTACGGGTGCCAACATTTTGCAACCAATTTACTCGCAAGTTTACCATCAAGTTTTAGATGCAGAGCCGAAGTCATAGACAAAATCGATGCCGATGTCAAAATAATTAATTAGATAATCTGTGGTCTCTTTTCTATCTGTGCAAGCACCATTTTGGACGTGTTCCGCATTTTGTGCTGTGAAAAACACGAAATATCGCAATGGGTCACGCTAATATCTGGTACTCTCATCCTCGCCGATACGGACAGGGTTCCCGTTCCTGGTACGATTCCATTTGTGTATAAAATCGAGTAACCACTTATTGATGGTTATAACACGTGTATGACGTTCCCTTGTGTTCTTTTCAGCCGGGCCTGCTCCAACAAGCATGGGCTTATCCGCAAATACGGCCTCAACATCTGCAGACAGTGCTTCAGAGAGTACGCTAACGACATTGGTTTCAAGAAGGTAAGATCTTCATGTAAACTAAGTCAATACCTACCTATCTTCATAACCTTAGGGAAGTCATAGGAAGGAGTGTTGATTTCTTCAGGTTAGACTGGCTCATATTTTCGTTCTCCCTTTCTATTACATCAAAGTTTCTAAATATTTGCATCCCACCTCTAGTCACTGTGATGATCCATTAATTTCTTATAGATTCTTGTAATGACTGCAACTATGTTTTCTTTTTGTTTCAGCTGAACTAAGTACTTTATAAATAAAGCCCTAATGTAAGTTATTCTGTTGTTTTAATTTTAATTCAAATAAAACTAATGAATAAAAACCCTATGAGTGCATACATTTGATGTTTACATTTACAATGTTGAAGTATAATAATAAATAGTTAGAGGAGGATCTTATGAAATGAAATAATATTCTATGAAATATATATTTATTTAAATAACTGTACAAAAGTATAAAATAGAATACTACACTAATACTATGCCTACTTTACAGTTTAAATAAATAAACCATACCCTTAAAAAATAGTATGCACATACACAATGATTTTCTGAATCAAAATTATGTTCACCGACTGCAGGTTCTGCCTTAGGAATTGGTCTTACTGGCTGTAGGTTGTCTGAAGTTTCGCAGGGAACCAACTCTCTGTAAAATAAAATAGGATCCAGTAAAAGGAGATTTTTATGTGACATTCATTGATAAGTTACCCTGGATTGAAGTCAATCTTTATTGATAAAGAATTATAAAAAATCTATGGTTAGTTTAATGTTTTTATAGTGTGTAAGCCCACACACTTGCGTGTGCACAAACATAATCTCTAGATCATAGAATCATAGAAACTGTTTGTAGGTGGAGCTAACGTCACTATAGAAATCGAAAAAATTTGGGATAATATTTAATTTCCTATATCTTTAGTTCTGCTAGTATACTACTGTTCTACATACTTTATTATTAAGACTTGGCATCTGTCAGGGAGGCTAACTATTTAAGAATGTCTACTTGACTAACAAATATAAAAGTCTGTATATACCTGTGAGACTCCAGCAAGTAATGCCAGCAAGCTACGCTGTGGAGGCCGACAGTGCTTTTGGCCACCTTCTGCACAGCACAGGTTGGGGAAACAGTCTACACTAGAGCTGCATTTCAGCGGGAACGCGTCATACTGGGGCGGAGGCGTGCATTGCAGGTACTGCTCGAACATTCGCACCGCTGTAAGGGACACAGAATAATTAAGAAGCTTGCACTCATCCATCATTGTACTTTTAAAAAAGTAATTTTTTTTTACAAGCATAAACAAGGCCAAACACAAAAATAGGAAGCGAAGTGAGTGACTCAACAAGTAATAAATATATACTGTGTTGCAGATAACGTTTTGAATTTGGAACTTTGTAGGTTCAGAATTTCAGAAAAAAAATATGCCGCGAAAGTGGTTGTTCATTTAATTTGTTGCGCGTAAAGGCTATTTTGAAATTTTAAAGAAAACCATCCATTTAATTCAGTCAAGAATTATTATTCCATTGGTACCATCAGCATCTGCATCACCAGCCTATAATAGTCCACTGCTGGACATAGGCATCCCATAATGAACGCCATAGATGGTAGGTACCATAATACAAATTAAATAAACAAGTCAGCCTATGTAGTGACAAAAGTTTGATTACGGAGACTTTAACTTGTATTTTGTGATTTTTTCAAGAGTCCTGTAAGGTTAGAAGGAAAAAAATCTATTTAATTTTATTTAAAATCAGACGAACATCGGCACCAATAAATACACCATGAAAATATAAGAAAGCACGCTTGTCTCGCAGTGAGTGAAAAATCGACTATCCTACTCGGGCTTAGGTAAATCCCTCTCTTACTCAAGATTCTTCCAACTCTCGATCCGCTCGTGTACTACCTACCTCCAGCCACAGTATCCATATGTATATGTGCTCCAGCTCAATTATTTTCCATGCGATTTTAAATTCTTTTCACACAATGCAAGTGGCCATCTGTCGAACTACTTGATGTGTGAGCGCCAAAGTAAAAAATGTAAAGAAGTTAGCGACAACCTTGGTTCGATAACTCAATATTCGCATTCGCGAATGTGCATTATTAACGTACCTTGTACAAAGACTAAACTCCAATTTAGTTTCTTCCAGTATCTCACAATGCAAGTGGCCATCTGTGAGAGCGGCGAAATAATAAATCTAAAGAAATTAGCGGCCGCCACCAAGGCCGCTAACGATACCTAACTCAATATTCGCATTCGCGAATGTGCTAAAATTAACGTACCTACCTACGTACAAAGATCATCACAACCTGTGCTAGTCAACGACACCAACTGCTGTAGAGCGCAATAGCACCAGCCGCTCTGTTCAGATAATCTTGTCTTACAGTACTAAAATGTATGTATGTACATAGGCTATGTACATACATTTTAGTGCTGTAAGATGTTTAAGCTATGTAACATAGGTAGACATATTAGGTAAAATGTGTAGTTAAAAAGGCCTTACGTTAGATTATGTAAGCGGATACTCACGTCCGTCGATCTGGTTAGCGATTGGTACGAGGTCGAGGCGAGCGCGCGCCGTGCGGCAGTAAGACCGGCTGCCGTCCGGGCAGCAGACTCGCGGCCAGCAGTCCGAGTCGTCCTTGCAAGTCTGCACTTCGAACAGGAGTTCCCCTAGCGGAGCCGCGGGGCATTCCCGCGGTATCACTCCTAATAGAGCTGGAACGGTGATTATTTGTTTGTAGGTCACGATATAAACTTTGTAGTGATATGTGTACCTAACGCGTTTTCGTACAGATTAAAAACTTGCGGATGTTAGTCCCGCTTAAATACATGTTGAGACTTACGCGGTAGACGCTGCCCAAAAGCGATAGCAAAGGCCTAAGCGGACCGTATAGCGTATGCGGGTAACGTACTACAGGTTCAAAGGTTCGTACAAATGCAAACAAAATAGCGGGCAAGTAAACGGGAGGTACCGCGCGAAACTTCATCGGTCATTACCATTACCACCCCGGTCTGGGTACCGAACCGAATACCGCGTAGGTCTGTCTGAATTGGCCCTTAGTCTTCTTTGGTCTAGGTACCTAGGTAAATTAATATATTTAGGTTATTATTACCTACTTATTGTTAAAACTCGCAATTAGTACCTACGGAGTTCTTAACTTCTTACTGATGAGTCGTTAAATTTTAAAACCTTTTCCAGTTTGCTTTTGTCATCAGTTCAGCCATCATCGGCAAGTAAAGTTAAATGTTAGATTGTGATGACTTCCTCATTTTCAACGCAATACACAATATAAAAGTAGTACATAATTATTGTGGTTAGCAATGCAGTAGTTAAATGGATGGTTTATCAGCTTGTACTTTATGAATATTTGTTGTCTATTTCGACATTTAATATTTAATTTGCTAGTAAGTACTTTTAGATTTTTTTTATTATTATCTATAAGTCAGTTTACGCTCTTTCGGAAGAACGACTCCTATTCCTGGAGTTCTTTTAGCCATCTCTGACTCTCATCTGCAAGAGTATGGTTCTTGCCTAGATTTCACCTAAATAGTTTATATCGACGGTTGAAAATTAATACATAAGCGGCATTTTGGTCGGAAATGACTTACGAATGCCATTTATACATAAAATTTCGAATTCAAAAATTTTTAAGATAGGCTGACGTCATCCACTCCTCGGCTATAGGTCTCTCAAGTGTAGGGATCACTACATGTTTATATTAGAATATAAATAAATATTTTTAAACTTACGCGATCTGAATACATAATTAATAGGGGGGAAAATAGGTAATTAAATGCGATCAATACCCGTTAAAATAGTACTAATAATAAAGAATAATTAAAGTATGTACGTTGATGAGGCTTCGGTGGTGGGGTAGGCTTCGACGCGGGCACTCCTTGCATGCACTGGCCAGCGCAGCAGACGTGGTCCGCGCCGCTGCTGGACCGGCATTGAGAGTTCTTCTCGCAAGGGATCGGGAAGAGGACCAGCTGCCTCTGCCCAGGCTTCGGACATACCAGCTTCAATGACTTTCCTGCGCTCAATGTAATATAATATTGTAACGTTAGCTTGATAAGTTTATATAAAGAACCACTAGGAAGGTGGTCCCCACAATAATACAGGTTTATATCCTAATGGGGATCAACAATGTAATAATTTTAAGTCAGAAATATTTTAAAATAAACGTAATTATTATAGGTATTATTATTAACTCCTAATCTCAGTATGAATGTACGCTGGTTAACTACGAACCTATTTTGTGTTGTAAGTACATTATAATTAGTTCGTCAAACTACAATAGTTTTAGCCTTTTCAGACGAAAGGCACTGACGGAAGTTTAGGAGAGGTTTAGAGGAATAACGATATTTTGGGAAGATCAAATCCCTAAATATCGCTATTCCTCTAGAAAATTATATGTTTTATTTTGTTGGTTATCAATAAATAAACAAAACGTCATACTAGTTCCTTAATATTTTATGCACAAAATACTTATTCAAAAAGGAAAAGGTATGGTAAACCCAGCAAGGCTAACTGGCTAGTCAGTATCATAGGATCCATCAGTCTATTTCTGCAGATAACCTTCTGATCAAGGACCCTACTTTTTAAAGTTAATGTAAGGAAGTTTAAGTTCTTTTTACTTACGTCGCCACATTACAATCCGAAATACGAGTAACAAGTTACGAGAGTGTAAATAAGGTTACGTCAGAGGTGGAATGGAACAATGCAACTAGTTCAATAGCAGGGCAGTGAACGTTGCTTTGGCTGACCTTCGAAAGCGGGCGTTATACATACACTTATACCCACTTTAGAATGGCTTGTGGAATATAAAATGGGTTCAAATATATAATAATTGGTTATAAGTAAGTTCTTATTTGTACTACCTACATTAGGTACAATTGGATTTTTTAGGCTAGATTTTTATAAGCGGTCACTAAGTAGTTTTATTGAGGTCAAAGATACAATTTTACTAAATTATCTACCAAAATACCAATTCTTCTAAAAGCAAAATTGATTGCTAATTGCAGAGTATTTCCTCACTTGAAACGAATTCTTTCGTAGATTTAATGGGTTTAAAACGCGTTTTCGATAATTAGGTACTTTTATGATTTTTTGTCATTTGTCTTGTGTCTATATGAAATTTTACTAAGTTAAGAATAATATATTCAATTTCTCTCTACGTACATAGTGTAAATAAACTCTTATTTAAGCGTTTTAGTCCCTTGTTAATTATCTTTTATGATACTTGGATGTACCTACTAGATTGAGTTGCAAATAAATAATATCATACCTGCTTTAACCGAGGTGGTCTTCGCAGTGGAGGCCAAAGTCTGTATGGGCAGCAGCTGCAGGAAAGGCCGCGGCGGAGGCTCCGTAGTCGGCCGAGGCGTGGTCGTGGTCGTAGAACTGGTGGTAGTGGTACTCGGAGTTGTAGTTGTGGTTGTAGTCGTGGTTGTGGTTGTACTGGTGGTAGTGCTAGTGCTTGGGCTTGTGCTAGTTGGCCGGGTGGTGCTACAATGAGAGGTGACCTTTATGGCGCGGTGGTTGAAGCGTTTTTGTCGATGGTGTTTTTTCAGTTGAATTAATGAAACCCAATTAGGTAAGACTAACTTTTAGAACATGGCATTTTATGGATGTACCTACTCTTAGAGCAGTATAAAACTTAAACTTAGATATATAGTTGTTTGTAGGGATCCCGACGTTTCAGCATTTTACACGTCGTCGACGTGTTTATTAGAGAGGTGCGTGTCTGTTAATGACGCTTAAACGTCTCAGGAAAACCGTATAGGTTAAGGTACCAAAAACATAGACTTTAAGAGATATAACTTTGTGTTCTGCACCCATAACTTTGAAAAACTTGGTAGCTCGTGGGTCGGGGGTTATTTGAGATGATTCAGTAGATGAATTACTTAGTTCAGGACCTAAAGTACCTCCTACCTGCAACCAAACTTATGTACTTACGTGTACAGTGGCGTTCATTGCTAGCCTACCCCCTGTTACGTTTGAAGTAAATTTCTATGAATACAGAACCATTCAAAAGTTGAATCGTTGGGTAAAGCGAAGTGACAAGCTTTTTCATTCCAGGAGTAGGTATTTAATAGTGATCTGTACTTTTAAAGCATATTTCGGATATTTTTAGGGTTTTGCCATCGGTTGCAAAACCCTTATGAAATCGCTTTGGGTCTGTTTTGTGTTTTGAATCCTTAATATCTCAGAAACTACTGCAGCTATTGACTTGAAATTTGAAATAATAATACATTTTGTGCGCCCGCACATATTTATAGAAAAATAAATAAAAATAAATGAAAAATCAAAATGAAGATTTTCCATACAAATTTTGAAATCAAAATTTTAAATGGGCCGTACAAAGTCAAAATTGGTATCAAATGAAAGGTACCAACTCGTTTGTAGATTTCAAAATAGTTTTTGAAATTTTGGTAGATTTTATCATTTTTAAAATATTTTGAAAAAGGTCAAAAAAATTACCATTCCCCCCCCCCCCCCTATCTCCGAAGATTGCAGAGTGATCGACATAATATGTAGCAAGTGTTTGTAGATATGGATCTATATTTTACAGGAAAAATATAGAGAAGTCTGTAAAAATAATACTTTTTGAAATATGGTCAAAAAAGGGCGGGAAAAATTTCTGAAGGGGTGACTACCCCACCGAGTTGGGTATCAAATGAAAGGTATTGGTTTGTACATTCCAAAACAGTTTTTGAAATTTCGATAAGTTTTATACTTTTCGAAATATTTTGAAAAAGGTCGAAAAATTGACCATTCCCCCCCCCTTATCTCCGAAGATTGCAGAGTGATTGATGTAAAATGTACTAAGCGTTTGTAGATATAGATCTATATTTTACAGGAAAAATATAGAGAAGTCTGTAAATATAAAACTTTTTGAAATATGGTCAAAAAACTAATTTTCATACAATGGGGGCTATTTCATTAAGAGTAATATCAAATCAAAGGTATGGATTTCGACAATTCAAAACAGGTTTTGAAAATCGTCTAAGTTTCATACTTAGTGAAATAGGTTGAAAAAAGTCGAAAAAAAATTGTAGGTACCAGCCCACTTACCTACCCACTAATCTAAAAGATTTGTATCCTAGATAATCCACACAGTATCATTTACCCACAAGCTAAGCAGAGCTTGTGTTATTACTACGATAGCTTTTATACTTAATAAAGTATAAGTATCAAGGGCGTCGCCAGCCCACGGCCCAGGGGGGGGCAAGCCGTAGTTAGAAAAAATTACTAATCGGCGGGGAGGGGGGGGGGGGATGTTAGAACTTATGATAACATGGGCTGATGATTATGTACGCTAACTTTATCCAAGTAATTTTCAAGGCAAAGTGTTTAAAATTTTCCTATTTGCCTGGTCTGGAAACAATATGATCTACAACTGGCATTCAACACTGCAAGTGAATGAGCCAGCATGACAACTATTGTATTCGGGTCATTAGGTACCTAGTGCAAAAAAAAAAATATAACAGACTGCAATGAGCGCCGATATTTTGTAGTGTGCGGCCGCTGGAAATAGTCGAAACTGAAGTCTATACAATAAACGGCGAACGGAGCGAGCCGTGATTTTTTTTAGAGACTTATTCGGACGTTTGCTAAAAATTTTGAAGAGAAGTTATTTGTAGGTACTAACTGTCACTACTTACTCCTAGTGATAGTGAATTTATGCGGGATTTATCGGCAAAGCAAGACAATAGCAGGACTTTCGTTGTTTTGCAGTTGGTTAGGTACATTTTTTTTACCTCTAGGGGGGGGCAGCTGCCACCTCTGCCCCCCCCTGGCGACGCCCTTGATAAGTATCACATTAGATGATTTATTTTTGTGTACAGAAAAGGACAAGAACACCCGAACAAATAATCTGAATATCCTACAAATATTAGTCCCGAGGCAGAAATCAAACCGCAACCTCCTGCGTTGTAAGCCCACCGCGCCAATAGGTCGTCATATACGTACTTACCTACCTAAACGACACAAGTTCAAAACCCTCGGCGCGCGAGTTACACTCGCACTTGTCGTACTTGTTTATAATAGGTATGACCATATTGATCAATCTATTTCGTATAGGTACAGAATAACTTTAATATAGTTCTGGCATTGATAGACTTAGAAGAAGCTGAAAATTACCAATTTCAGGCTTATCATGTAAATACCAAACGCAACAGATATATAAATATATGCACACTCTTTTTCTCAGATTATCAACGAATTTATTTATTCGTAAAAATACTCCTGCTAATATAAGTTCGTCGTATTTACGCGTGTAAAGCTTTTACAATGGAAGATGGTCATGGCTAACTAATGGATGCAGTGAAGTATAAAAGCGCATGTGTTTTATGTGTGTATAAAAGCTATTTACCTATTAAAGTATCTAGTGATTGTTCTATGAAAGTAAACACTAACTACTACATATTTTTATTAAGGAATAATAATGATTAGGTAATATCAGGTATAAATGTATTTTCTGTAGGAGGTAGGGTATATGGGCGTCAGATCACATTTAGGTAATGCGACAAAATAATTTCTTTACTCTACCTTTACTGATTGATGTGAGAAAAAAATACCAAAAATTATTGTTGAGATAGCTTAGGCAAAAACCAGTCGGAAAATGTTTATTTTAGTTCAAAAAATAATGTAATAAATTATAAAGTTTAATTCTAAGTTTGTAACTTTTTTAATCTGTTTTTTTTAACACCCTGAAATATTAGATGTCCTGATAAGATAAGACATGGATCAAGCAGTCAACCAACGTTGATGTGTAGACGAAAAACTATCATACGACCAACGTTTTCGTCAAATTTTAAAAATAAAAAGCTTTTTTTGTCCTATGGAAATAAATTTTGTTTTTTTGTTTGTATAGGCGTTTGTTAGCACCATAAAACGTAATTGAGAATCTTCAAAAACTATAATAATATTTTTTTTTCTTTGTAATAATGATGCTGTGTAAGTTAAGTCCACTCGTTTTGTTAAGTAATACCTACCTGTGGTAATACCTACTTGTACTTACTACTTCACTTTACATTTAGTGCCCATTGTTACGGGAAGGAATTACACATTAAACACTTTTAAATTCAAGTTAGTTTATTACAATTATTACCTTCGAATAGTGATTTTATTTTGTAAAGCAGATTTTATTCAATAGTTTTGCGAGACAATTCAATTCAAATTTGGTTGCATTCGCATGCTGCAATAGCAAAGAATATGGCAATATTCTGGGCAATATCTGTAAGACGTGCCTTACGTACGTCAATAAACTCATAGTGGAACTGGTTAGACACCTCTAAGCATAACTCAAGCGAGGTGGAGGAAGTGCGTTTAGTTGAAAACTGGGCTGTGCGTAAGTAACAAAACAACTTAGGTATCACTTTTACTAGCAGGTATAAAATCTTAGCTAATTTATACGCTACTTTTCATATTATATTAGCTTACGTAAGGCGTAATATCAGCGTCCTCTGCAGAACAACTCTATGGAACTGCAATCCCCAACCCGCATGCCCAGCGTAGGGACTATGGGCTATAACCCCCAAAATAAATAAAACTATTTATAGAGCTTATTAGGAGGCCTATGTCCAGCTGTGGACTAATAATATGCTGGTGATGTAGATACAGTATTGTTGTGGGGGAAAACGTGAGGTATTATAGCACTTACGATTTGATGGCTGCTGACTGAGCTCCCTTTGTGCAGACTCCTTTGCAGCAGAGATGCTGCTTGCTCATCACTTTACATTCTGAGTGCTTCTTGCAAGGTAGCGGGAACAGGTCGAGCCAGCCGCTGCTGGTGCGCACTGCTGGGCAACTGAGGGACTGGCCTTTGACTTCTGAAATCGGTAGAGGCATCAGTAGCCTACCTAGCTAGGATACTAGATGAGAAAACGAATGTGAAAATGTACGGGGTCATACAACAAGCGTTCATCGGAGCTATGTAGTAAAAGTACTCTGTGCATCGGAGCTCCGAGTTTCTATACCTACCTGCAACTCAATACAACCTCTTGACGTAAGTTTAGATTTTTTTCTTTTGAAAGTTCCTTGAACGAATTGTCAGTGTTGTCATGTTCTTGGAGTCTTTGACACCTTTTTAGGGTTCAGTGTCTCTAATTACAGCTAATTACCTACCACCGAGCGACGACGCAAAACCTAACAGCCGAATACTCAATCGCAGTCGTTATTCAATCGACGCAAAAATATATATTTTAAAAGTTTTAAAACTGTCAAAAAATCGCGTCTTGTGGCGTCTTTAAACGTTAGGTCGTTGGCATAGGCAGCTGCTTGCGCAGCATATCGTCTTGTCACAGGTCGTATCGAAGCTTGGCAGTGAAGTAAACGCGGTTATAAAGATTACTACTATTCGTCATGCATGTCATCTTCAGGTAAAGTCAAACTTAGATCTAGCCTTAATGTGAAAAACTCTAAAGAGTGTTTCACATTAAGGCTACTTTAATTTCCAACTATAAATAGTTGATACCTACTTTTTAAACATAATGTGAATGACACAGACGGAACCCTACCTAGTGCTCATCGACATGCACTTTGCCGTTTTATATAGGTAGGTACATAACAAAGATAATATAACCACTACGAAGCCACTACGGTACATAATTGCCTTTATTATTGTGTTTCGTCCTGTATTGATTTTTACCACTGTTTATACCCCTAGAAAAATCTAAGAAACTTACATGGTATCTACATAAACTTATATCGTACAACTTAAAAGTTCACCTTCACAAAATTGGCGCATTCACATAAATGCTGAAAACTAATTGGATCTCTCTGTTTAACTAGACAATCAGTGGACGTAAAAACTTTAAGATGGTGGTAACGAACGAAGTAAATCTTCCCGAGTTCGAGGAACTGGAGACGCCAGAGCTAAACTTATCGACAGCGGCACTAATGACGGCCGCCCCTTTCCTCGGCGTCGCTTGCGAAGGCGTCAATGCAGAGTTCATGCTCTGTCGACTAGAGAAGAAGGACGCACGCGCCTGCATCAATATTGGCAAGCAAGTTACAGCTTGTGCTACGGAAGTCTTCAGGGGCATCAAGGACAAATGCCGAGAGGAGTACGAACAGTATCTGCGCTGCGTCGATCAAAGTTCAGGCGACTACAAATATCAGTACTGCAGGGAAACTCAGGCGGCGTTCGATTATTGCATGGATAGAGAGTTGTGCTTGTCCAGGCCAGACTTTGGGTACTTTACTCGCGGGCGTGTGCACAAGACCAACAGCCAGCCGCCGCCGGCTGAGCCCTGCCCCTGCGCGCCCAAGTTCCCGGACCCGACGCCTTCGCTCCCGGACTGCAAGCCCCGGATCCCACCTCGCTTTGGAAGCCGCTTTTTCTGGGTTAATGATTAAGCCTTGATGTTTATATTTACATTTTCTTATGACTTTTCGTTGTTATCTCATACTAGTATTAACGTTGATAAATTTTAACAATGGCTTTTCAAATATTTGATAATTGTTTTAAAGTTACACGGTTTTATACCATAGGTTAATAACAATGGCAAGTACATACACTTAAACATACAGGATTCGTTTAAGGTCGTTGTTTATATTTTTTCAAGCAGCTATCGGCACAATCTTGGCGCAGATGGTAGGGTGCCTATTACAAATTAAATGTTGTAATGCCACCTTCCCTATTATTTTACAAAATAAAAAAGTCTCCAGTCATTCGAAAGTGTTTGATTGTTTGGGCACATTACCATCAAGCCTGCAAGTGTTACGCAGAGCACTGTATGGGGGTTACAATAATGCAACCGACCGCAATTTACATAACTTAGGTATATTATAATACCAACCATGCAAGTGTCTACTTATGTATAATAGTTATGAACATATACCTACCACCTACTATACTTGATATACATTTTACAACATATCCATGAATCATTTCGTTGCTGGCCGTTATTATGACACATGTCGTCATGCACTGAACTTTAACTGCATCCATATTGATGCAAGCATCATGATGTATTCGCAAGCTTTTAAGAAATCTGTCCAATTAGTTATATCCTTAAACTCAGATAATTTCGAAATTGCGACCTACTCTGCTGTCTCGGTTTCTTTGATTTGACCTCGGCTGCAAAACAATCTGCAACTATGTAGATTAGGATACTAAAGAACTTGTGTCCGACTTTCAGTTTATATTCTATTACAAAATATTGATGGAATATTTTATTAATTCAGGCAGATAGCTTCTCTCCAGTGCGAATATGATCAGATACCTATAAAAAAAAAATTAAGACAGGCACTAAATAACTTTATATTATGTAAGCACCAAATAACTAAAGTGATTGAATTATCTGAACACATGGAAGTATACCTACTCTGCATTAAACCCGTGTGGTCGGTGAATAATTATAAACAACAGCACCGAAGACTGGTTCCTACAAAATGAATTTCTTCTCTTCTATCTAGTAATGTCCAATCGCAGATGGTAGGTAGGTATAGAACGAAGGCTTGCTCTCGCTTGGTAAGTTAAGAACCCGAAATTTTCTGTTATAAATCGCTCTACTTGTGGTGACATTATAATAAATATTGGTATATATTTAGCTATTTTCTTATGTTTTCCTCCTCACTTCGAAGAATCCTAATTGGCGCGCTAACACCGCCGCGCGGTAATGCCAGTTAGGTTAGTGCATAATTTAAATTGCTCAACGCAGAACGTTGAGTTCAAAGTTGAACTCTTGAAAGTGCGCGAGCTCTGCTTGACTTGTTAAGTCCCTGACCGAATTTATCACAAAATAACTAAAAACGAAACAATATTAACTAAGATTATTTAATAACAAAAAATAAAAACATCTTCAAGTCCTAGCTTCTGAAGCCGTGCTTTAGGATGCGTTATAAATTTGGCGTGCCCGCCGACACGAACTGATGTCGGTTCAAAGCACCCGATCAGCCCATAGAAGGGCTGTGTTTCCTATGTTATGATGATAGCAAGAAGTAGGTGGAATCAAAGAATAAGTATTTTCTTAGTTTCTTACCGTAATTCGACGATCCAATAAACAGCACAAGGGAGATCAGAGTGTGATGCAACTGCATTTTCGATTAGTTTGTGTTCATTCCAGGAGAATATGGTAACACCGGCACTCGGTGGCTTCAACTTCAATGTAAATACTGTGGGTACTGTGGGGTTCAGATGGTTTACGCGTGGGTAACAGCTAAGAGCGCCGCGAGCACTGACTGATGCTGGCGATTTGAACGGATCCGCTTACCCGTAACCATTGCATAAGCCCCTGCCTTACTACAGTTGATACAGATATCGTTTGGGGGACACAGGTACTTTCGCTACTTAGGTACCTACATCTGTTGCTGCATCAGTTTGATTGAACTTGTAATATTTATGTACCTATTGAATAACATTCGCGGATCCGTTTACATTTGACTTGATTGAACATGCAATGTGCCGTGAAATGGTAGTTGAACATGACATGCTTACAGTAGGTAGGTAGGTACATAAGAGGAATTTGATACACCTGCCTTACATACACCTATGTACATAGAAGCATGAACGTATACCTACTAAAAAAACTTACCTACTAAGATATAGGTATACCTATCTTACTATAATTAGAAGGGAGGTTGCGGGTTCGATTCCCGTCTCGGGACAAATATTTATATGATCTGCAGATATTTGTTCTGGTCGTTTTCTATGTACCTATAATAAAAAAACTATATAGGTACGGTATAATATATTGTATTACCTATGTATATCAGTCACCTAGTACCCATAACACAAACTCTGCTTAGCTTGGGGCTAGGTAGATGGTGTGTGGATTTCCGGCATTATTTATATAGTAGAATAGTAATCCTTAACTTAAATATTGCCAGTTTAATTTTGAAATAAATACGATACCACAAACTCTGCTTATGCTGCTGCTGCTTGGGGCTAGATGATGGAATTTATTATCCAGCATTAATTTACGAATTTGTTTGGTTATTTTTTCCATATTGTATGGGTAATGTTTCAAAATTGTCGAAGGTGCAGAAGGGCGTGGCGTGGAATCCTTAGGTAGTAGGTAAATTGAATATATTGAATCATAATATTGAATTACCTACGCAGATATTGAAAACGAGGAACTCCCTGCGTACCTACCTACTTATTCGCGTTTGCCCTGGATAAATGTAGCATATGTCCGTCTCGGACATAGTTTCTGTGTCAAAAATAAATGTTGTTTAGCGATTTAATATTAGGTACCTAGTTAGTATGTATGGATTATGAATTTTCAAACCTTATCTAATTTGGGCAACTTTCAACGATCTTGACGGCTCTAGCTAAGCTCGACCTGCTAATTCGACCTAGACCCAGTTGAACTAATATTACCTTCCAAATTAGAAGAATGTGCTTTCTAACTAAAATGCCAAGTTGAATTTGATGTCTTTTAGATTGGGGTCGTAATTCGAAAATTTTGACCTTCCGAGATCTACCTCCACACTTTTTTTCAGTTTAGTTTAAGCAGAACAAATGTATTTATGGCTATCAAAATGCCTCAAACAATGAGTGGTGTGGTGGCCCTAATTTCGATTCTACTAATGCTAGAAAAACGTGCGGATGATGCGCAGTCGATTTTTTATAAATTTACAGTGAGCTCTCGTACCTAAGTCATTGAACACCATGAAATTGGCTCAAATCATTGCAACAGTACCTTCACTGTGCGCAGCCGACACGTCCTTGTCGGAATTATTTACTGTTGATTACTCCAATGAAGGATAGTAAAAACACTTAATCTTAAAAATATTTATTTCTTTGTCTTATTTAAACTTATTTAATTCATCTAAAAATGACTTGCACTTGTCTCTCATGATTTTCACGGCTTCAACGAAGATAACGTTTGGCGTCATCGCTCCCACTGACTCCACGTTAACTGGAAAGGAAAGATGAAAATCGTGTTTTAAATTAATTTGTTAAAAAGGGCTGAAAACGAGACCCTACTAAGCCTCCACTGTCTGTTCGTGCGTCCGCGCTAGCGGGCGTGAACCTTATAAGGTAGACAGTTAAAATTTTCACAGATGTGAGTGTATTTTGTGTGCCGCATTCCTTTTTTTTATATTTTCGGAACGTATACCCCGTACAAACGTGATTATCGCTTTTATTTCGATTCATTGAAAAAATCCCTTTGAAGGATTCCTTTTGCTAAATAGTTTAGTTCGATATAAATATTATATACGGATAGTACAGAAAACTCGCGCTTGCCGGTTTTATAAATTTTATTACACTATTTTTGGCCCGTACTTCGCAACTTCGCATACGGTTCTATGGATAAGTTTACAGGTTAAGATATAAATAATTATATCCTATGGATTTTTAATGTACCTATGTTTGATAATGTAATAAATCATCAAAAGCAAGTTGATAAGCAAAACAAGTATTGTTATAAACATCTGTATTTGGGCACTAGTCATCACAATATAAGATCTGTTGTCACACCCATAAACAATTAATTCAAATTAAAAACTTACAAATAAAATGGTCCCTGATTCTGCTCAGCACAACTGCATCCTTGATATCGTCATATCTGTAGACATTCCGACTGCAGCTATCGTATCGCGCATCCTTCACGTAGGCTCGTCCTTTGGAGTCTATCCCGATCACGCCAGGGGAGAAACAGCTCTGGAGTAACGTCGCCTCGCTGCCTTCCACTTCCCGTGTCAACTGTATGTCGGGGAGCAATCTGTATGACGCAGTGGCTGTGAATAAAATTCAAATATATATTTATTTATTTGTTAATAGACGTGTGGTGCAGGCGTGTTATGTCGGCATTAAATTTCACTGTGTCGTAAGAGACGACTAAGGGAAACACACCGAGTGGCGGGCAGCAGCGCCCCAACTCGCAGCGTGGGGATTATGGGAAATTGATCATTTGAGGGTGTCACAAAAACTAAAGATAATTCTCCAAAATAAGTTGCTTATTTCAATTGGAGAATTGAAATAAGCCTCTGATCTGGTAACAAGCAAATGGTTTAAAATGGGTGTGCTTCTGTAAGGGCTTGTCTAATTCAAGTAGGAAAACATAGTTATCTAACACACCCTAATGATTTCCAATAAACTTGACACCCTTTGGTTTCTCCTAATCAACTTGTCTTGAACAGTGAATAATGCATAGATAAGATCACCTCTTAAATCAATTATACATACCAACTGGTGAAAACTTAGCATGATCCCTGCCAATTCCTTTTACAGCAATAAGCTGTAAGTCCAATTCATGTCCTGGACGCATTTTCGAAATGAGAATGTCTCCATGCACAGGGCCTACAGCTGTTTCCTTGTGGACCGAAGCTTGGTTTCCTATTGGATGCCATTTCATTTGAGATGAATAAACTGAAAAAAACATTAATCATTTTAATTTGTTAGCTTTCACCTTGTAGCAAGTTGTTTTTCTAGTTAAGCTCCTAATTTTGTCCTATTAATTAGTTGTTAGATACTAATCATTAATTTCTTACCACTGTGATTTTCATACAAGTCTTCTGATCTGTAAGAATCTTTGGGTTGTGATTTATTGGTGGTGCATTTAACTTTTAGTGAAAATTCAAGGGTATTGAATTCATTGCCATCAGTTGCATCTGCAATAACAAGTAAGGAATATTAGTCGAGGATTGTCTGTCACACCAAAACACACTAGGCTTAAACAATACAATTGTCTTAAGGCGAGGTATTCCTGCAGCTGTAGGCATTTTGTCCTGTCTAAAGTTGCGCGCGAAATACTTAGCGCAGATGCAGCGCCAACGACATAGTATAGAAATAAGCAGTAGCATAATATTATTTCACTTTAGAAACGCTGTTGCTATGATCAAACTTTGTTTATAGTTTTCAGTTAGAGTTTCGTAAATAAATGAAGTTGTTATAACTTCATCTCTATTTATGTTTCTTAATATATGTAGATAATGAATTAGTATAGTGGGGTAGTTCACCCTTTAGAAAATTATCCCCTCCCTTTTTGACCATATTTCAAATAGTATTATTATTACAGACTTCTCTATATTTTTCATTCAAAATATAGATCCATATCTACAAACACTTGGTACATTTCACATCGATCGCTCTGCAATCTTCGGAGATAGGGGGGGGGGGGGGATGGTCATTTATTCGACCTTTTTATAAATATTTCAAAAAGTATAAAATTCATCAAAATTTCAGAATTTCTGTTTTGAAATGTACAAATCAGTACCTTTCATTTGATACCACTTTCGACTCTGTAGGTCCCATTTCAATATTCAATTTCAAAATTTGTACTGAAAATCTTCATTTTGATTTTTCAATTATTTTCATAATTCGCCGCCCCCACCGAATAATATGGTAACCGACTATTACTATAGAAGTGTTTTTATTTGAAATAATTGTTTCTGAGGTGCGATTACACCATGTGAATTTTTTTCAGGCAAATCGTACGAGTAGTTCTTGAGATAGGCTTTTTGTAATGGATTTTACTTTTTTATTAAAAATAAAAACAACTCTTTGATCCGAACAACATCGCAACAGGTTAATACTCACTCCTCGATATCTCGATTTTTATTGTAAGATGTGATTGCGGTTTTATTCGGGAAAAAAAGATACTTAAAACTTATTTTACGTAAAGTGTAAAAACCCTCTTATACATGTTTTAATTGCAGTTTTTTACTTCAGCATAGTTTATTACTATATAATAATTAAAAAAATCTGAAAACAAGCAGCGGAGCCATAATAGAAAAATAATATAGGTATAGCGCACGGTTTAATTTTTGAATTTTTCATCTGGGTCCCTAACTATGGTCATCACGGAAAATTTAGCATTTTAATGATAAAAAAAAATTTCAAATCGGTCCAGTAGTTTCGGAACAATTCAAACAAACAAACAATCAAATCTTTCCTCTTTATAATATTAGTATAGATAAAAAGAAACCTATTAACATGACTGTAATAAAATTATAGATTAAAAACTAGAGGTTATATGTGCCCGAGCTGCAAGCAGCTCGGGGGGAGTGCCTTGCCTTAGGCGGCCTTATCGCATTGAAGTTTTTACTTTTCATAACCTAAAACGTCTTTGATTTGATGGAAATCGATATCCATGTGTAAAATCTGCGATAGTAAACTTTCAGCCATCTTGGATTTGAAAATGGACATCTTTTTCGTAATCTACGTGTTTGATTTAGTCGAAAACGATACCCATATAAGTGGGTATTAGGTCACACAGCACAGCTCGCTTCGCTCGCCGTGCTGTTCCTCTTTGTCGCATTGCAGCTCGCTTCGCTCGCCGCAGTGCTTCACCCGCTTGCTGGGAAAAGGGGGTCGTGGGGGTCACAGCACGTCTCGCTTCGCTCGCCGTGTCTAGTTTAGTCACTCCCCGCCTGCTGGAAGAGGGGGTTTTTGGGGGGTCGTGGGGGTCACAGCACAGCTAGCTTCGCTCGCCGTGCTGTTCCCCGTAGTCGCATTGCAGCTCGCTTCGCTCGCCGCAATGCTCCACCCGAAAAAAAAGGTCAAAATTTGGCCAATTTTCGGTTTTTTATAAAAAAAGAGGGTCTGGGGGGTCATAGGGTTCAAGGTTTTTTTATCGTTCAAAATTACTTCTTCTCCTCTACATGACTGTGAAAAAAATTTTCTTCTAGGTCGATCCGTTTGGGAGATACAAAAAGGGGGGGTGAAAATGTGGGTGGAAGGGGGGTGATTTTTTTTATTTTTCAACACAAGAAGAAACCCTCTATACGACCCCGCAATCCAAATTTTTCGATAACGACTCTTTCTGGTAGCAACTTCAAAAGGGGGGGTCTGGGGGCAAAAGGGGGGAATTTTTTTAACCTGCCTTTGAACTATTTGACCCCCTCTATACAACCCCACAAAAAGAACATTCAGTATGGCTCTGTTTGGGAGCCCCCCTAAAGGGGGGGGGAGAAGGGGCAAGGTTGGAAAAAAAACAGTTTTTTTTTAAATTTATAAAACAAACAGTTCAAATTGTTTTAAACAAGTGTTTGTTTTGTTTTTTTTGTTTTTTTTTGTCCTTTTTAGTTTAGGGCATTATTTTAAATTAATTCGACCTATAATGTTTCATTTCCAGACTAGATCTTTTGACTTTTCAAATTTTCTATAGTAAAATAAATATTGACAAAAAACGATCAATGGATTAACATTTATTTTATGTTGCGTATCTCTAATCACTACTAAACGATTTACATTCACCCTAAATGTTTCCTAGCAGGACTATACCGGCGGGGAAATACCTATAAACTATAAATTCTATTCTATGAATAGGGGCACCCCCAATATTTATTAATTAGTGATGGGCCGTTTTTTATTTATTTTTTTTTTTATTATTCTGCACTTATATGGTAACAACTAACAAACAACAATAAAATATACCTATAAGTAATTAATATATTGAATTTTCAAAAAGTTTATTTGATTCAAATCATAAGACTTCCTAATTTTATAAGAACTTATTGAATTTGATTTTTTAATTCTAAAACTTAAGATTGAAATGTCGAAAAAGGAAACTGATAATGACAGTTAGTTACTTGATTAATAAATAAATTACTATGATTTTAAATTATGTAAAAGGCTTATTTATTTAATCAGGTATGAGTGAGTATGACAGATTTGATTTTTTTTATGTTTTATTAATCTTAAAATCAAAATTGTGCAACTATTTCACTCTTTTCTTATACCGAATGTTCGGCATTTCAACCGAATTTCGGAAGAATGCCGAAGTTAGGCCCATCCCTAATATTTATATTTAAATGAGGGGAATAAAATAACCACTATTCCATTCGACAGCCATCCATTAGGGACTTTCCTAACGGGACTTTACCGGCGGGGAATTACTTAATATGAATTCTATAAATACGAGTGCCTTTCTTTCTCACATTTCATTTCATTATTAATTCTGCGACTGATAACACCTCATAAAAATGTCAACTCCAGGACGCAAAAAGCATGCAATTTGGGAACAATTCACATCGATCCCCCAAGAAAATACCACACTGAAGACCAATAGGGTGCGTTGCAGAAAATGTAAGAAAGATCTAGTTGGACTTGTGAAAAGAATGGAGGCACACTTCCAGCAATGTAGCACCACCACCGGTTCTAACACTGACGCAAATCTTGACGCGGACAGGGACGTGGAGGAGGAGTTGTTGAGTGATGCTGGTTCTTCCCGATCTTCAGATAATTCTTCTGCTACACCCACATCTTCTGTTACTACTCTTCAATCTAAAAATGCCAGTACCAGCAGCAGCGCGAGCGTGAACATTTCAATGAAAAGATTTATTATTGCTACAAGTCAAGAAGATAAGAAGAAAATTGATTTACAATTATCTCGTTATATGTTTGCTACTAACACGCCTTTTAACCACGTAGAACACCCAGAGTTACTGAAATTAATAGAAATTTTACGCCCAGGATATAAATCTCCAAACCGCAAACAAATTGCTAGCAAGCTACTCGACGAAGTCTACAACTCGACTCAAGAAGCCGTAAAAAATGAATTGAAAAACAAAGTTGTTAATCTGGCAATTGATGGGTGGAGTAATGTCAGGCCAGGCAGGACTCGATAGTTTGTGTCTGTGTTACCGATGTGTTGACAGACTCAAACTCATTTAATTGATACAATAGACACAGGAGCCGAAAGCCATACAGCTGACTACTTGGTTAAAGTTACTACTGCGGCAATAAAACAATGTGAAACTTACAAATGTACGGTGCGAAGTGTAGTGACAGACAACGCAGCAAATATGAGCCGTATGAGACGAGATTTAGCCCAACAGGAAGAACTAGCTTCTCACGAGGATATACTTACATACGGCTGTTCATCACACATATTAAACCTTCTAGCAAAGGATTTGAATGCAGAAGATATTACTGATAAAGTTAAGTCGATAATGCGGTAGGTACTTCAAATACACTCACTTTGCATCTGCCAAATATAAAGAAGCTGGTGGAAAAGCAATTGTTATACCACAACAGGTACGGTGGAACACAATGGCTGACTGCTTAAAAGTGTTATTAGAAAATTGGCATAATAATGTCAGATATATGCTTAAATCATTCAACTGCTATAGATCTGTCAATTTCATTGAAAGTAAATGACATGGTGCTGAAGCAACAAGTCCAGGCTCTCTACAAAAAACTGGAAAACATCGCAGTTACACTTGACATCTCCCAAAAGACATCCTGCTGTATTGGCGAAGTGACTGAAGCATGGATAGAGCTTAAAAATATGTTTGAGGGAGAGAATGTACGACTGCGTGAGACCGAGTATTCATTGGATGATTTAAGGAAGTTCAAAGCTCGTTATGAAATGGCAATGTCTCCAGCTCATTTTGCAGCAAACTTACTACATCCTAAGTACAGGGGTGAAAAACTCACGAGTGAAGATATTTCTGAGGCTTTATTATTTATAGAAGCTTATCACAAAGAGGCGATGCCCTATGTTGTTAAATACAGGGCAATGACAGATCCCTTTCATAACTTTCTATTTGAAGATCATGTAGTAAATCAGGTCGGACCTCTCGAATGGTGGCAGTCATTAAAAAAACAAATTAATGGTCAAACAATGAACTTAGTGGCTCAGCTTCACACTGCTGTAGCTTCAAGTGCTGGAATTGAAAGACTGTTTTCAACATTTGGATTTATTCATTCTGACGTACGAAATAAACTGGGTACAGAGAAAGCTGCAAAACTTGTTACAGTTTTTAAATACCTTAATAAGGAAAAGAAAAAATAATTGTTATCTTGATCTTGTCATATTGTCTTACTCTCTCTCCTGACTGACATGACATGACAAACAATTTTGATTTTATAATGTTTATTAAATATAGGTAATTTTGTTTGTTATAATTTTGTTTTTGATTGATTTTAAATTGAAATTTTTAATATTCTATACTATCTAATGCATGTTTCAAAAATACGTGTTATCTTATCCCATTACCCATATAAATCCTGGTACTTGGTAGGTACTTAGATCTTTGTTTGACTGAATAAATAACTTATCAAAAAAATATTACTTTCATTTTATATCATTCATTCGCAATGAAAAGTAGTTTTAAAGCTTGTTTTTTTCTCATCGTTTTATACAATGTTTAAAACTTGTTTTAATCTGTGTTTTTAAACGTGTGATAAAAACACGGTTTAAAATCAAACTGTTTTAAACATGTGTTTTAAAACCATTTGTTTTAATCATGCCAACCCTGAGAAGGGGGGCAAATTTGGAAAAGTCGGAGTTTTCCTTAGGTCCCCCCGATACCCTCTATACGATTCCGTAAAAAAAACCATACCTCCCCCTCCACCATCAAGGAGAACAATTATGTCAATGCTTTATAGATACCTATATAAAATGTTAATGTAGTTAACTAAGGCTTCAATAAACTATTCCAGTAAGTAGATATATATTTTTAAACTAGAACAATAACCTTTATTAATTTTCTGCCTTAAATACCGATGATTTTATACTATGGCACTTCGACCGTCACATATCATGTCAAAGGTTGAAGTAAAATTGAATCGAACGCCATTGTGTCAGAGACTAAAATTGCATAACAAATGAAACATTTACGTACTTCATAAATTAGCGGAAAAATTGACATAGGTCCGTCGTCTGTAAGCGCCAGAGCGCGACTGATCGTGTCTGCCAAGCCACCACGCTTGTGAATTTTGTAGTTATTTCAAAATAGTGATTTTGAAAATCATTTTATCAAGACAAACTCTGCGAATTTGTCTAGAAATAGTTACTGTCTTTAATTGAGTACAAAAAAAAACTTAAAATATCACATAGTTTAGTCATAATATTGAAAAAACATTTCAAAAAGGGGTAACTTCGAGATTTTTTTTTCCCGAGCGAAGTTTATAAAATCTTGTATCTGGATGCGAATTTGACTAGACTAAAGAATCCTTAACTATTACATATCTTTTTTACAGAATTTTTAATCAGTATTCCTACATCTCAGATGGTTTTGAAAACCACAAAAGTGCGGCCTCTGTTGGGATACCTGGCCTTAAGATGGTTACTGGGACAGGCAGGAATCAACAGCAATGAGTATTCGGACACTGTGGGGCGAAGGGGACTTAGCTGGGCCCCAAGCCGTTCTGTGACAAACCTAAAAACCTGGCTCACAGAACCCTCTTGGATTCTGGCTACAAGAAATCATCCAATTCTGGGAAAAATGTTCAGGTGAGAACTCAAAATTGCAGATAAAAGGCTTTGATAAACAGCACACCAACTGAATCCTTGTGCTAATCAGAAGCAACCTTCGGATAATGACAAGAGCCCCTATCTGGCACTCTCGCCAAACTACGAGACATCATCCCAATTAAATAGGTACTACAGTTACAAGCACCTGCCAGATAAATAAGATGAATTTCAAGATACATACCCTCAGGGCGATATTCAAATAATCTTGGATCTGCCCTCAGAGGTATAAGTCCAAGTCGATGAGCCAAAACCTCATCTTGTATGATAGAAGTATTATTTTTAATCATCACTTTTTCGATTGCCATGCTGGGAACTTCACTGAGCATTAATCTGCGAAAGGCATTAGCGAATGCCGGTTGTATTCCAATTAAATCAAATTCCATTTCAGTGGGATCCATTCTTATGATGACAATACGAAACTTCTTGGCAAATTTTTTGAAATTCCACTTTTCATCAGCCATGCCAAAATCTTCAGCAGCATTCTGTAATTTATGTAAACATAACCTAGAAAATTTTATCAAGATTGTTGCAAGATTTCATTGTGTATTCTTTGAACAGTATACAACTCAGTAGCATTTTAATGTAAGCAATGGTAACAATACCAATTAAATAACGTGTGTACAAAACTTGTAGAGACTTACAAAGAAAATACGTACCTTCAAACGAAACTCTTCTAAATAAACTCGAGGTTTTTCTTTTTGAGGCATAATGATTATCAATCTCTATCAAACTGTCTATTTTGTGTTGTAGGTACTGCAAGTGGTTTTATTCTCTTTGTTGTACGGTAAAA
This sequence comes from Eupithecia pulchellata, assembly GCA_963931895.1. NCBI lineage: Eukaryota > Metazoa > Arthropoda > Insecta > Lepidoptera > Geometridae > Eupithecia > Eupithecia pulchellata. The sequence goes on along the minus strand of OZ007537.1, from coordinate 7,677,197 downwards.
CAAGATAAAATAAAATTTAAGTTATTGCTAGCATTAGCATAGCAATCACTGTTGTTCCAAGTCAATTTTAGGATTGCCGTATCTTAATCAAAAAATTGCCGTATTTTAGGGCAAAATCAAAAAAACGGGCCGTATATTCTATGTTTTTATAACAAATGTTTATAAATAACGCCAATCCGACGCCATAAAATCCTAACCATTGGTAGATTAGTAATCTAAGATTACTAAAAACGGCGGATTATAATTTATAACGTAAAGGAACAAAAAAATTAAAAACAAACGGCAGCTGGAGCGCATTTTTTTCTATAAAAGTCGTCACTGTTTCCTATATTTTTGTTTGGTGTGATTAGTTTTGATCTGTTTTTTTTTTTTGTTTCAATCACCACCTTTGTCTCTCATTATTACAATGTAGCAAAGATAACTTTAAACTAATATAACTGAAAACTGAAGCAATAATTGCAGAAAAAAGTTCAAGTCTACAAATGAAAGGGCCGTCCTAAGTTAAGACTTGTAACTAGAAACAAAATTTTCATTACACATACTAGAACAATACAACATTCAGTCTCATTTTACTAGGTTATTTTATGACTACAGGGAAACCCTTAGCCAGAAAGAAGCCTGTCGCTAGTGCGTTCCGTTCCGTTATACGAAAAAAATAATATTTTTGTCAATGCTTCTGATACCGGCCGTATAATTTCATACAAATAATATACGGCTTTGAAATGTCTGCCGTATGCCGTATTCTTGACGATTTACCCGCCCGAAAGCCGTATAATACGGCAATTGCCGTAGCCGGAACAACACTGATAGCAATCAATGGCTAGCAAATATCAATATTATCAATCAATTCCCGTCTAGAGGTGTGTAGGTACTGTGAGTAATGCAGTACACGTTATATAGCACGACCGCGTACTGATTCAGTACACATTACCCGACAAAATTTAGCATGACACATGGCAGTAAACATGGCAGTGCGCCGATCGGGCGCGACCGGCGCCGGCCGCGTTCTGTTACTGTTCGGGTGGCCGTCGTTCACTATCGTAAAGGTTCGAGTACAAGCGACGAGCGTCGGCCGAACGGGATTTTGTCTCTGTCACACACACACCGCGCCGTTTAGTAGAATTTACATAGTATTGCGTTCTAGATAAGGGTTAAATTTCTTTAGCGCCGGTAAATGTTTGCGCCTACTCTACCTATAATAAAATATTGTTATATTGGTGTAGGTACGTATGACTATTAATGACTATTTGTTTTCTTTGTTTACGCGCGCGGTCAACGGTAGATATAATTAGGTTAAAAACAACATCGATTTAAGTGTATTTTGGTAGCATTTGCAAAATATTTATTTCTAGCCCAAATCTCTTATTTTCCCGAATGCTCCAACTCCAAAACAACCAATGAACCCAATTTAGTTTTTTCATAAGTAAATAGAAAATGGTTTACGATTTACGCCAAGTTACTTTTCACTAGATTTATTCCTCGAAGAAAGCAGAATAAATTAAAAAGTACAAATAAAATTGAATCTCGCATCAACCCGCGCAATCAACCTTATAGGTATAAGATAATATAATAATAAAAGGTCTGTCTTGTCTATTGCTATTACATCTGAACAGAACATTCAGTAAATTTCAGTACCTTCACTTAAAATTAATAGCGAGCCATTCGCATTACTTACCATAGCGCGTCATATCAGGTCATGTATACAGTACTGCGTACTGATTATATCTGAACAGAACATTCAGAACCTACACTGCAAAGTAATAGCGGGCCATTCGCATTACTTAGCATAGCGCGTCATATCAGGTCATGTTTAGAGTACTGTGTACTGATAGCATGCCATATGACGCGGTACGAAATGTCATGCTATATGGCAGTACAGTACTGAGTACTGTTTTGCGCATGTCTATTCCCGTCCCGAAATGAACCCACAGAACCATCAGCTCTGTGATTTTCTGTCAAAATGGCACTGACAACGTGACAACTGAAGTGAAGTGAAGCCTCCCCGTCAGTGTTGCAAAACCAAGTTCGCTGAATTCGGTAGAGTTGTCAAAAAAAAATCGGTAGTTTTCGGTAGATAATTATTAGGTATTTAAAAATACAAAATATACACATTACATTCAAATATTTATTTACTATACCATTTTTGTGAGGACATTTTACTAAACATTGTTTTTGGAATGTTTAAATCATAACAATTACCATCACCAATAAACCTTTTTGTAAGTAAAAGCCCTACTAGTGCTTCGGTTGACAGGCGGTTGCGGTTTTTAGTGTTTATAAAATTTACTGCGGAAAAAATTGTAATGTAATAAAAATAATGTAATAAAAATTGTAAGTGGTAACCCGGCTGATTGAGTGACTGCCAATGGGGATTCCCCGGCTGTGTTACTCTGTGTTAGTCTGTGTTCCACGTTTGCTGATGAGTGCAAACGTGGAAAGAGAAAAAATGTGATATACAAACGAAGTTACCATTCCGAACAAAGGTGTCCCGTCACTACCTTTTATATGAGCCACATCCACCCAGAAAATCATCTTGAAACTCATTAATTTCTTTAAAAAAGCTTTTGCAAATAGAATCTATATCTTTTTATATACTATTTTTATCACACAGTAACACAGACTAACACAGAGTAACACAGCCGGGGAATCCCCATTGGCGGTCACTCAATTCGTTCAAAGTGCATAGAGTAATAAAAGAGCCGGGTTACCACTACCACAAATCATATTTAATTGCAAACGTCAAATTAATCAAAAAATCGGTAGACATTCGTCCCAAATCGGTATTTCGGTAAACGAGTGTCAATATCGGTAAATCTACCGAAAAATCGGTAGGTTTTGCAACGCTGCTCCCCGTATCTGGAAATCATGAGAGCGACAGATAGAAAAATGTCGCTCGAGGCATGTTACCGGGTCTTGGGATGAAACCACAAATAATAATTTGTAAATTGTAGCAGTTGTTAAATTAGATTAATAGGATAAAATGAGATGTTTAAGTGATCAAACAAATTATGTAAAGTGGGGCCAGCGTTAGTATTAACAACATTAGTTACGCTGATGACATGGTGCTGCTGAGCCCGACGGTGAGAGGTTTAGGAGAGCTACTGAGAGTTTGTGAAAACTACGCTGATGAGCATGGACTCATATATAATGTAAATAAAACAGAGTACATGGTATGGTCTTCAAGGTCGCCGGTAAATGTCCAGAGAACAAGCTCAGTATTACCCTTAACGGCATGAACATTAATCGCGTGACGAAATTTAAATATCTTAGACATGTACTTACAGACGACCTTAAGGACGATGAAGATGTTGAAAGGGAACGTAGGGCTCTGTCGGTTCGAGGTAACATGCTGGCTCGCAGATTTTCGGTTGGGGTGGAGTTTACGGGACGCAGGTCTTAGAAAATTTTCGACGAATTTTTTATGTATTTATATAACATGTATTTTTTTTATGGCTACGTAAAGAGGGTCACTAGGGGTGCAACTTTGGTTCAGGTAATCTACCCCAAAGTTCAATGGCCTCGGCGCTAGAGGTCAAAGTATGTCGTTCAGTTTCAAGGCGAAAAAGACTTAGAAAAATTTCGAAAGATGATTTTTATGCATATATAACATATGTTTTTTCTTATGGCATCGTAAAGAGGGTCACTAGCGGTGCAACTTTGGTTCAGGTGATCTACCCCAAAGTTCAATGGCCTCGGCGCTAGAGGTCAACATGAAGAACTACCCCGATACAGAGCATCCCGGGAAGAGTTGATTAGGTTCAATTTGAGTGGCGAATCCGACACAGAGTACCCCGACTCCACGTGGTCTTGCCCCTAGAGTGTATGTAATAAGCCAGAGGCGCGAAGGGAATGCAGCCTCCGCCAGCCGTACCTCCGCAGCTTCGGCTTTTTGGTCGCCTTCGGCGACCAGCCACGTTACGCAATGGCGGAGAGGCTGCACTTCCCGCAGCGCAGGAGCTATTGCGATCGCGATGCAATAAAAAAAAACATGAAGAAATATAATTACACATAGAATTCAAAAAATACAAAAAGGTCTAACTTTGTTTGAAACTGATTTATTTAACTTACCTGTATAGACTCCAGCTTAAACTAACGTTTTTACAATAAAGGTCAGTGACCTTGTGTTCGAAAATGATTAATTTAACTTTCCGGTATCGACTCCAGCGAAAACCAACGTTTTTACAAAAAAAAAGGTCAGTGACCTTGAGGTTAATGACCTCAAGGTCACTTATCTTAAGAGCATTGAACCTTAGGTCAAAGGTGACCTTGACCTTGAAAAAAAACCATTATTTTTTTGCGTCCCGTAAACTCCACAGCGACCGAAACCTTAACAAAACCGAACAGAGCTTAAAGGTACTTATTCTTCTACTTACTCATATTTGAAAATTTTGAATTCAACTCCGTGCAACTCAATTACTTACTTATCGATATTCAATGTTAAAATACGCGCAACTCTACGGCAGGCCGCCATCTTTGTGCCAGACGAACTTTAGGTATGCACGTGTTTTTTGTAGGTATTTCAAGTCTATTTATTCCTTAGTCTGAGGTCCACTGCATATTATTCCTCTATAATCTAAGGTAGCTAATTATGAGCTAGATGAATGAATTAATTCATAACTAGGCTATTTCAACGTTTAAAATGTAGATTATTTTCTAAGGTGTGAACGACATAACACACTACGGTGTGGTAGTGATGAGCCCAGAATAATTACATCGAAGTTTTTAGCGATGCAATAAATCAATATTAATTGCATCGATGTTATATCGATGTATAAGAAAATACTTCGATTTTTTTTTCTGTACTTTTGATTTGTTTATATTTTTTTGCGAAGTTGGGTAGAGAAGTTGTAAGTGTCGTTCTACCGGCCGTCCATTAGTATGATTTTTTTAAGGCTGCCAGCCAGGTCTTATTAAAAGTAACCTTTTCGTGTGTAAAGAAAACTTTATTATTTTTTCCATTAGTAACAGAAGGGACCCCATCGATGACGTTAATCGCTCTAAATGTAGTTCAGTGCGTTCCAGCAATACGCAAATTACGTGTGGGCGATGTATAGTGATTTAGGTTATCGATGGTTCTACGTCTAAGCTATGCAACAGTCAGTAGTGAGTCACTACGTTCCGAACAGTCCTGCGTATCCAGCGTGCAGTAAATTAAAAGTGGTTTCGTGTATAGTCAAGTAAATAATATTTACAAAATTATGAGAAATTACCTAAAGTTAACATTGAATAAAGTAAAAATTACCTGAAATGTTACAAAAGTATTTTTTTTTAATACTTCTGAGATGTAAAAAAAATTTATCCATAAACAGACAATGCACCAAATCATAGCAAATATTCAATGATTTTAGTGGGTTTGCCTTTTTGATGCATCGAATGGATAACATTGATGTATACTTGATGCTCAAGAACTAATTCACATTTACATCGCTTTGATTCGATCTAGCGATGGTGTATTGTACACCGCGGGTCACCGCGGGTTTTTAAAACATTGATGTAGATATATCTTCCTCCTCCTCTACACGGTGCGGGCCGCCTTGATTTTATTTGGCTATTTGGCAGGCCCGTGGACGGAGAAATAACTATTAGAGTTTGCTGGTAGAACAAAGTTGCCATCAATCAAAAAATTATAACAATCCTAATCTTCCTTCGGTCGTGTGTCGTATTCTTGGTCGTATTACGTTACGTACTCCGTCCCCGGTTTCGTTTCGATAAATGTCAATAATAAATGTAATAATAAATGTAAATTATTTGCTTTGAAAAAGAATAAGATCACTACGTATTGCTTTGTTTCTGCCTGTCTTGTTTAAAGTGGTGTGAAGATTAAAATTTATCTGGATTAGAAACAAATATAGCTTAATAAAATTTAATTGTAAATAGGTATCCACAATGGGCAGTTTGGAGAGAGCGACTTTGTGCGGATTTATTTGTAGATTATGCTCTGAAATGCATCGTGTTGTCCTTCATATCTACGGAGAAGAGGGTATCCGACTGTGTATTTCGGAGAAAATCAGCCGATATTTATCTATAAACGTAATTCACCAGTACTATCATGGCACTCGATGCTTCATTTTCTTGATGATGCTAGAACATATTGCTCATTGTTGTTCATATTCTGTTTAAGGTTTCGCAGGCAGATCCTCTCCCAAAAACGATCTGCAGTAGCTGCTTAGAACGCCTAGAGGAACAACATAAATTGATGCTTGTAATGGAGCGAGCAACAAATATGATAAAAAAACATCAAGCCACACAACAAGAGGGATGTGATCACTAGTATTTATTTAGGTATTTAATATTTTGGAATTACTTGCTGTTCTCAATTCTGAGAAAAATATTTAATAATTGATACTACGCGGTATAAAGCATTTCTGCCATGTAATTATTAAAAGATGGGATACACTATCTTACTGAAGATTTTTAATTTTCATGTATTTGGATTATCATTTATTAAGTACCTTGGATAAAAGACCTGCCGGGTCATTTATAATAATATACTTGGAATACCTTATATAAGTATTCATAAAGTTAAGGTGTTGCAGATTATTTCATGTACCTACATATAGAATAAGAAAATAATGGGCCTGAAAATGAAATGGGACACCATGCTGTACTACTGTCATCTTAAATTTCATTCTTTATCTACACAACTTATACCATTCCTATGTCCTAGTGTTAAATAAATAACCATTGCATAAGTAAATACCTATTTAAGTTATGGAATAAGCTAGGATTATTATTTGTTAATTGTGAGTGCATTATTCATGAATAAATGTATTCTTTGATCTCCATTATGAATCTATTCAGGTTTTAGATAACCTATTTACTGCCCAGCCACCAAGCAAGTGAACACAAGCATGTACGTCACCGGCAATGAAAGCTTTATGTAAAAGAAATGTGTGTCTAGGACATTGCCAATGATGCGCAGCATTGTTCAACAGCACTGCAGCAGAAGCATTGTTGATATTTATAGCTACATGTGACTCATAAGTCGACAGCTCCACTGCCAACCATATCTAGCTCAAAGTACATAATTAAATATAAGTTTTCACTACAGATAACATAATAGGTTTTCACCATCAACATGATGAACTGAAGAGAATCAGGCAAAAATAAAAACAACAATATCAAGTTTCAACAAAAATATCTACAATTTATTGCACATTTTCATTCAGAAGTAATTTTTCAATTCTTGAAACATTTTTGTGAATCAATATTTTGAAATCATTAATTTTGTCATGCTTTTCTTGTATATCAGCATCAAGCTGCTTAATTCGGCTTTGAAGCGGAAGCAATGTTTCTTCATTTGCTCTGAAATATAAATGTCAATTTCAAATTATTCCAACCATGATACTACGGCGGAGTAATGTTTCACAATTGCAAACAACAGCCACCAATTAGTATTTAGGTAAAACTTTAGTGAGCATGTTACATAACCATTGTTTTTTTTTAGTACCTACCTACATGTTTTTACAATCTTTAATATCCCTTTCCTTGAGGTTTGATCTCCTGACCTTTGGAATTGGTAACTTTTGAAAATGATGTTTTGTAATGGTCAAGGAAGTCTCTCTTTGTTCCATAAATACCATTCGACAAGGAACAAACAAACATGATGTGACATATTTTTGTGTGATTGTGATTTGATTATGATTAGTATTCAAAATCACTGATTACGTTCTGATTAGAAAATAAAAGTAGGTAAGTACTTCGAAGCATGCGGCGACAGACTATGACTGAAGTGGGTGAATATAATTGCACCTAAATATGAGCATTACACTTTCGTTCGAGAAGCTCTCTGCCGAACTTTACTTATATCGATGCCTAACGCAAACAATAATTGGATTTTTAGAAAAATAATTGACTATCTACCTACCTATCCCATCAATAATTAATGACAAAGTAGAAGATGGCGACGCTGGCTGGAGTGAAACATTATCCCCGCTTCCGTAAATTTTTTAATGTTTAAATGTATAATTTGAGAATATTAGGGTCCGGTCTAGTATGATATGACTGAATGTTATAATGTAGGTACATATTCCAAAATGAACTATTCTTAAAACGTACTTTTCCCATAATGTCTGAAACATGAAACTATAAATAAGTACGGAAGGAGTATCAGAACAAGTCTGAAATCTAAAAAGACGGATTTGTGTTGTGTCTAAATTTTGAAATGAAATTTGGTACAGTCGTAATCCTGAGGCCTTCGTCGAGTTGTACGCATAAGCTAATAGACGACAGCCAAAAATTTTAAACTCCCGCGCACTTTACATAAATCGAACGCCGTTAAGGTTGTGATGGTTTCGAGTTGCCGCAAGATTCAAATTATTTTGTGGTTTTAAATTTTTTCTGATTAGTATACCTACGTAATTTTTAGAATCAAAATAGCCCTCTATTTTGATTCCAAATAATTAATTTATCGTACAGAATTTTTTATAAACTCTTGATAAAACCAACTTCGTATGTACTTCGACCTCTATTACTACTTTCATACGTGAAGATACCTACATCTTCTGTTTTTGCATTTCCTTGGAAACCTCTTCGTAAACATTTGTCCATTGTTGCAGTTCTTGGCGCATCACTTCCGCATCTTCTTGTATGTGGTCCAGGAGTTTTCCTAAAGGATTAGCTCCTCGCGATAGAGCCTGAATGTTAAATCGTAACTGTTCTATTTCTTGATTTACAGCTTCTTTTACCTTTTGAACTCCAAATTGCCACTCCTAAAATAAACAAATTATAATACAGTTTACGACTGCTAAGATGGATTAAAATGCTAAGGGGATTCACGATACCAAATATTTTTTTATCGCTAAATATTATTTTGCGTAAATGTAGGTAGGTACGTACCTTCCTCAAATCTAAAATATTTTTCTGCTATGGTAGCCTCGATGAAACTTACATAAATTCTATGTAATTTTTAGAGTAGGTAACTGTTCTTTATAGAACGCATATAAATACATACCTACTTTAATTTTTTTTTCTCATTCATAATCGTTTAAATCTTAGAACATTCTCCATATTATGTTATGATGTGAGGTATACCTACTTACAATTTCAGTTTTACCCAACTGAGAAAATTCTTTTTGGGAGTCCAATATTTGCTGTACTAAATGACCATGTTCATTTGATGATAACTGTAACTGGTCTTGTTGATTTTGTGATGTTTGAGTGTCATGTGGTTGTTCTATAAATATTACGTTCGTATCTTCTTCCTAAAAAGAAATCAAAATCATTTAATCTATTTATCGTAAATCATTAATCTAAACCAATACGATAGTTGACGTTGTAGTTAGAGATATTCATCTACTGACCTCTTCATTATTTGCACTCTCAGCAATGATATTAACTTTAGCCAAAAGTAAATTTTCGGTGTCTGGTATAACATTGTCAATTTTCTCTCTTAGGCGCGGAGCACCAGGCCTGGAAGAAGGTGGTCTTACGCTTGGTGGTCTAATGACGTCAGAGTTTTTTGTACTCAAGTTGTTAACGACTTTATCAATTTTCTTGTTCTTCTTACTGCTTTTATCATCAGAATCAGTACTTTCATTCCGCGTTAAGACAGGTTCAACGCTTTTAACAGGTGATGGTATAATTTCCTTGACAGGACTACTTTTGACTTCTTTGGTGATTACTTTTTCTGGATATATTTCATTTGGGATACTTTCCGTATTGTTAGTATATTTTTCATTATCTTCAACGTCTCGATCGTGCAAAGGATTGAGATCATTTCCTTCATCGTCACTTTTATTGAATATATCTTTTGTTGTCTCTTCATCCTTCAAGACTTGTTTGGGGAGCAAATCTTTCATCGCCTCTTCGTCCTTCTTTTTATGTTCTTCTTCGTTTGGAGTCTCATCATTCGTTTTCTTTGATACCTTTTGGATTCCTTTTAAATCTTTAACAGGTTCTATTTTATCTGGTGCTCCATTTTTAATTTTCTGTGTTGATTTCTTTGGATTTGTTTCATTTTTGGTGACATTACTTTCTTTATTTTTTATTTTGGGCTTGTTGTTTGTACTATCGATCTTATTTACAGCATTACTTTCTTTTTTATTAGTCGTTAGCTTATCGTAACTTCTAGATGAAAGATTTTTTGAGTCATTAGATTTCTTTACATGTTTATTTGTAGGATCTTTCTCTTTAGATTTTGTTTCTGTTGTAACTGCTGCTGTCGCACTTTCTTTATATTTCTGCACAGCTTCATGTGATGATAGCTGCTTATCTAAAGCTAATGCTAAATATTGAAGTAATTCATTGGTTTTATCCGGTTCTTGTCCAGCTACAATCTTAGATGATTTCACAGTCAGGGATTTTCCAGTAGTTAAACCTAAGAAAAAATTAAAAGAATAGTATGGCGTTCTTTGTTCACTAAAGGAGGCCATGTCCACCTGTGGACTATAATAATATAATAGTAGCTGTAAAATCTATAGCTGCCAACCTACTGAGCCTTTAGATGCTCCTTAAACTTGGTTTATCATGATAAATGCGAAAGTTAAAAAATCATACTTCACGCTTATAGAACGGATCGGTCTGAACTTTTGCATACAAGTAGACCTGGAATAAACCATAGGATTTCAATGGAAACAACGCACGCGGCCGTGGGCAGAATCTAGCAAGTAGATAAGGTAGGTAGGGGTCTATTTAAGTTATGTTGTATGTAGTAGGTAAATTTCTGATTGTGGTACCTACCGCAGATAACTAATAGATGAAAGAAAATTAATAACTGGAAGAGTAATATCGTTCGAGATGAAGACTCACCTACTACTGATATAACTTTGTTAAGAAAAAGTATTTTGCTGTCTCTGTCCTTAATATTTTCGGATATTAATTCCTTTTCCTCAAATAAGCCTTCAAAAAATCCAGTTGTTCTAAGAACCTGAAAGTTACGAGTCTTATTATAGAGCTAGGTAGTGAGTAAAAGCACAGATAATATAATAATATTAGTAAAAGATTTGATAATAGATATTACAAAGAGTTCGACGATATGATGTTGAACGGAGTTCAATACTAGCTACTTACGGATGATACAATATCGTGCAAGAATCGAAAAGGTGGCTTTCTTAGAAGTTTTTCAGTCAGTGGTGGTCGCTTCACGTACTTTCCCAGCGACGCCTGTGTTGCTTTTATGACATCTGCTGCTAATTCTTTATCCATTACGCATATTTTAGAGTTATTTTCTGCATATTCATTTATTCAGATTATTCGACTTGTAACTAACGTATATGTCGATTGACTGATAGACTGTTTATCCTGTTTATTGATTGTTTACATAACGTGTTGCTATGGTAACCGAATAAGCAACTAACCCCCCCATCCCATTACCCCCTAATATTCAAACTATTGAGTAGGTACCTACCTACGATTCAAACCTTATTCAAACCAAAGTTACTATTATCCTGGCATTATACAATGTATTCGTCTTATTTGTCCAAATACCTACGACGATAAATAAAATAATGCAGGACAATCAACGCAGCATTATCTAGCACCAAGCTAATCGTTTTACCTACACAAGTTCTTGTGAGGGTTGTCAAGGTTATTGTGAGTTTGGGTTTTACATAAACTTAAAACAAGTGGCAACATCGTTATATCTTGACTCGAACATCATTCTCACATAAACTTGAACGCGTAAGCTTCTTGATCCTAGATCAAACGCTACTCAGATTAACTTCATTTTCTGGTTTACCTACCGCTATTATAGTCAGTACCTATGAATTTACCTATGCGCAAGTCTATAAAATTGCACAAAACAAATAAACAAATGTAAACAAAACAAATGGCCGTATAAGCTGTACTGTCGTTAAATTGGAACTAAGACGAACTCATACTTTATAAGGCTGTTAAAAGACTAGGTACTATCGAAAAATTAAGGGTATTGCTACCCTTCATACCTACTGCATTCGGACCATGATCGTAATTTAAATTCGAAAAATATGCAAAATAAATGTAGGTACCTTTATTTTTTATGTAGGTAGGTAGGTATGTTATTACATTTTAGTAAAAAACTAGGACAACGTATCCTCGAATACCTCAACTATAAAAGAAATAACGAATAAAAAAAGTAGCAATCAATTGTAAATCAAATTCAATGACTTCATCAGCTGATGAAGTGTAGGTACGCATAAAATATAGTAACATATTATTCTAGTAACGCGCGAACTTACGTGAACATGCTGGCAGCTAGCAAAACAAAAACAAATCTTAAAAAAAGTAATGTGTCTGGTTACAACGTTTTTTCGGACAACGGTATTTAGGTATTTATATTGTTTTTGTTTTGGGTGCTGCATGAGGTGCTGCACCACCCCCTTCGTTTTCAATAGTACAATACAATAGAATACCTACATTTAATTGCACACCAAAGAAGAAAAATACACAAAAACAGGAAAATCACACTTAACCCTCTGCAGCTGAGATGGTGTCTCTTGGACACCGCCAAACCGATATGTTGTTGTCATCTAGCTATATGGCGTGATATAGTTCTGTCTTGCTCAGTACCTTCCGCGAATGGTGCGCGGCAACGGGCAGTGTGGCGCGATCGGTCGCGCGGGTTACAGGTTGGGCGATATAAGCGAAAGGTGTCTCTTAGACGTAAGTACAGCAATAAGACCTGATTCTGTTAGACGTAGCCTCACAAAGACCGTTAGTATTTGATAGTGTCCAAATTCGTAACCTCAGTAAAATAGGTAACTTTTCATAGTGTCTCGCATACATAAGCTCAGTTTTATGTATTTGTTGGCCTATCTACTAAGCTGATTTTCTTTTTAGATGTCCAAATCCTGAGAACTTGGGCCAGTCAAGCTATGTTTCAACGGGAGGTCACGAAATATTGACATACACTGAAGACTGGCTTTAAAATTTTAAACTCCTGCTCACAACATGATACACGTATCGCGACCAACAGAACCGTTAATATTCCGTGGTTTACACGAGCTTTGGTCAAAACTATTTAATGTCAGTATGATACGGACAGTCGTCGTAAATACCAACCCAAACCTGCGAAGCTACCGCGAAAAGTTCCGTTACACGGAAAGACCTGAGCTAAAGGATACGGATGACACAGAAATACTAAGTTCTTGGAGACTTTTTGCTCTCTCTGGCAAGAGAGTTGGTTCTTCCCAGTTTGAAGGAGCGCATCTATAAAGACAGACTGCCGAGAGAGCTTCGTTTGACAATGAGAAGAGTTTTAGGTGAGGATTTGCCTCCCCCTCCTGAAACCCCTCCTCCGGCTGGGTCATCTGGAAGAAACCTGTGTAGCATATGCCCCAGCAGACTTAAAAGGCAGACCAGGTTTAGCTGCTGTGCTTGTAAGAAAGCAATATGCCTACAACGCGCAGCTCAAATTTGCAAAGACTGCAAATTTTAACTAAAATAAGGGTAAGCTTTGAGGCTGTTTTGTGCCTAAACGTATCATACGATTTTTTTGATATTTTTTCTAGCTTTAGACGGTTGTTTTTTAAAAACATATTTTGCCTAATTTTAGTAAATAATGCTATAAATATATCTTTTTTTGAGGATTTGTAATGTCCGTTACCTAATGTATAAGAAATTGATTCCAATAAAACTGATCCTATTATGACTAATATATTGTTTTATTTCAATAGATATTTATTGATTTCGGAAGTTTATAAACCGATAAGAAATAATATGAATAGGTATCTATAAATAAACTTATAAAAAATGGTTTAGTTCACTAGTTTAGTTGACGCCTGAAAGACACCACAACAGTAGAATGTTAAGATTATTTTCACCTCAGCTGCAGAGGGTTTAATAGAGTTGCACAATGGGCGGCCTTATCGCTGAGAGCGATCTCTTCCAGACAATCTTGGGAAGGACACGAAGCAGTTGTACCTACCTAAAGACGGTGGCGTAATTATACAAAACATAATAATATGAATATGAATGATAGTAGTCTGGTTACACTCTGTGTATAGGCAGGCGGGGGATTAAAATCTTCTTCCCGGTTTGTAGAAATTACAAGCTATTGATTACCTACCAACAAAAGGCGGTGACGAGGTACATACGTAAGTAAGTATTACCTATCCTACTTATTACACTAGTACCTATATCAACACCGTACTGCGGCCCTAATGCGCAACAAGTGCGCAACATGACACGAAGCGTAGTCGAATACGAGCGCGGATTAGTGCGAGCGCTCGTAGGTCAAAATGATGGTGAGATGACATTACGGAGGAGGAATCGGTGCTCACTGCCGGTACGGCACGGCATATTATTTTGAATCATAATCCCATCCAATGAGTTTAGAATTCTTGATACCGTAAAAGGGGGCTAAATGGAACATTTTTTGTAGAATAGGTAATTTATTTCCCGCAAATATTAATACGTTTTTTTGCTTGAACAATTTTTAATAAAGTAGATCTTCATGTCATCCACCGGTAACTTGTAGCAGTATACCTGTATTGTATAAAATTACAGAGATATACCATTCCAAAGGTGCTGTTCTAAATATCGCCATTTTGTACCATTTTGGGTGTATTTAGAAATGGCATGACTAATGCATGGATTTATTAAAAGTACGGATAGAATCCTGTCAAATCAAACTTGAATCTTAGCAATGGCGGATTGACATTGAGTGTCAGTGTATAGAGAGTTGCCAACAGAAGAAAAAATTACCCATAATTTTTATAAATATTCTTCCTAATAATTGTTCACTTATTAATATGAATATGTAAAATTATAATGAATCATTTTAGGTACTGCTTTAGCCACGGTAATCGTGATTATTAGACCTACTTTTTATAATTTTCAATTTACGCCAGCGCTTTATGGTGCTAACTGCAGTGAATTTTAATGTCCCACAAGAACGGAACAGAACACTTTACTTTCCCGGGTTTAAATAGTAACTATGCTAATCGAAGAAATTTCAACAAAATCTGTTCAGGCCTCTGAGTGTGTGTGCAGAAGTAACAAAGATAAAAACATCCAAAGTCTCATTCCATGTCTAATTTTAGTTTGAATAAATTATTCTTTGTGCCTATTAACTGGCTGACAACATTTTCTGCCTACGGCTTCGCATACATTGTTCCTATGGAAATGCCTAACCAATATAATATAAAAAAAAATATAATTATTTAAATGTACATTTGCAGCCATATCTTATTATGATTGTTACTGGGAAGATCAATGAAATGTTATGTGAAAAATATACATTATTCTCATATTCATTGTTTATTGATACATTCTAAATAAAAATTTATGTATTATATAATATAATGCCCGCATGCTTTGACATGAAAAATCTTCATGCACATTGCATGCTACACTTGATTTATTGGGCTTCAAATTATTTTAATTATGAGATTCTCTGATTATGCGAATTCAATTTAACTTCCAATTTTCGTCACCCGGAAATCTGAAAAAATATTGACTTTTAGTTATGCCCCACGGCTATCGTTAATCTCGTTATAACATCTGCGTAGCATGATCGTCACTTAAAGTATTATCCAAATGGGTTCAGCTATTTTGGAGGTTAGCTCAAATAAAAAACAAACAT
Source organism: Eupithecia pulchellata (assembly GCA_963931895.1). Taxonomy (NCBI): domain Eukaryota; kingdom Metazoa; phylum Arthropoda; class Insecta; order Lepidoptera; family Geometridae; genus Eupithecia; species Eupithecia pulchellata. The sequence continues at coordinate 7,661,695 of OZ007537.1, read as the reverse complement.
ATTTCGAAATTCGTATTGTATAGATATTACAAACTGAAATTCAATATCCTAATTATATTTCGAATACTTAATACATATTATTTTATAGGTATAACCAGGATGATAAATGCCTATAAACCTGATTCATAATTTAAAGTCAATAAAATATTAAAATTAAAACATTTTTAATATCCTCCCACACTTACTGGAAAATTTACATGTTTACATGTTGGCAGCACTGGCGAGATTTTGTGCTTGTAGTTTGATTTATAAGTTGATAATAATTTTGCGTCAAATCGATAAAATAAGTTGGTGATATAAGAAATTTATCTACGAAATGTGATCCGGTGTTTTTTATTGACAAACCCATTGTGACTTTTGCAACATCTTACCACACAAGACGGCGTTTTCCGTTTATTTTTGTTTGTTTACAATAGAGTTCATCAGTTGGTGTCTATAGCTGTAATGGCGATGGCCAGCATACTATTTGATTGATTGGCATGCTTGCTTGATTGGAGTGCTTCATTTTATTTTGTTCTGATACTCCTTCCGAACTTATTTATAGTTTCATGGACTAATGTTTTTTCTGCCATGCTGACTCGTGCGAGGTTCACGTGATTTTCCATTGTGCGGGAATTTTAAATAATTTTGGGATTTTTCTGTGTTAATATTGTTGTAGATTTGTAGATTCATGTAAAATAGTATCATTCATAATTAAATTAGTGTGCTTATAATAGTTTATTGTAAATATTGATAATTTTGTGCTTTCTTGGAAAATTTTCTTTGCATGGTGAGTTCTTTTGTTTTTTTTCTTCTGTTTTGATGGACCAATATGGAAGTCCCTTTGGACTCCGGGCAACTGGAGTTTGAACTGGATCTTCCTCCTGGGATTATTTTGGCCTCTCCGAGGACAACCCCTGAATATTTTGAGGCATCGTCTGATATTTTTGAGGATGTTGTAGTGACTAATACTAATACAAAAAGAGACGACTTTTTAAAATCCAATAAGGAACATGGATGGGCAGTCGTTCCTAGTAAAAAAAAAGAAAAGAGATTGCAAAAAATTTCAAAAGTTTCGTTGAAGCCCTCAACGAAATCTTCAACGTCATCCATGAAATTAGGTTCAAATATTTTCATGAATGAGTTAGCAAAAGATGAACAGAGTCCATCTGGCCCTGTGTCTTCAACTGTAGTGCAACCTGTCTCTCAATCCCCTGTGCCCATGACTCAGGATCCCACAACTAAATCTTTTACACCCATAACTAGGGACTTCTACCATACTAATGACAGCGGTCCTTACATCGTGTATGTCGAGCTAGTGAGCTACTCATCTGGGGAAATCTCATCAGGGGAGGTGAATAAATTGGGTACCACCCTTCACCCACTGAAGTTTGGAGCTTTCCTTTATAAAAACAAGTGCACAGCTATCCTTGAAAATGGAATAAAAAAAATTGGACGAAATCGGCTAGAAGTTAAGTTCAACACAGCGGAGGAGGCTAATGCTTTCATGAAAAATGATATCTTGCTAAATAAGTATAGGGCGTACATCCCATCGCATAACATTTCCCGAACGGGTATCATTAAGGGTATTCCTGCAGAGTGGAATCATGAGGATATCGTTGAAGCCATTAATTGCCCATCAGGCACGGGTAAAATTCTTAAAACAAGGAGGCTAAATAAAAAAATGGTTACTAACGAGGGTACAAGCTGGGTCCCTACTCAGACGGTAGTGGTTACTTTTGATGGTCAAGTCTTACCAAAGGAAGTGTCTTGTTGCTTTACATTGTTGCGTGTGGAGCAATATATATTCCCGACAATCCAATGCTATAATTGCTGCAAGTTTGGTCATACAAAGATGCAATGTCGTTCTAAACCGAAATGCTTCAAGTGCTCTGATCTCCACTCTGGGGATTCCTGTCCCATTTTGGAATCAGCAGCAATTTGTTTGTACTGTTCTGGTCACCACTTCGCAACAAACAAGTCTTGCCCAGAGTATGTACGGCAGGTTAATATTAAGCATCATATGGCGAATCATAACGTTTCCTACGGTGAGGCTACAAAAGCTGTGCCACAAAGTAAAAAATCGTTTGCGGATGTCCTTGCATCTCCTGTCTCATCTCAGTTGGACAATTCATCAAAGCCTAACAACTCGCAACAGTTTACCAATTCTAAACAAACCTACACGCAGTACAGAAAAACTATTGACCGTCCCTCTCGTCCTCGCTCGCCATTGGTGCAGGGCTACGATCGAAAGTCCCACGAGGCTTTAATTAGCTCTTATGCTATTCCAACCCCTTCTAATGGTTGTGCTTTAAACAACGAAAATCAAGGTATCATCCCTCCTGAGTCTGTCTCTAAACTTATTTCATCTCTGACTAGCATAATTTTACAAGCTGATTTACCGAACCACGTTGCCATTCAAATGATAAACACCATTTCTATCACACTTGTAAATATTGTAAAGCATGGAGGATGTAGTCCTCCAATGATAATAATAATAATAATAAAAAAATATTTATTTCCAAAAAAATGGGTTTACAAGTAGGGACTTATTATGTATTTTATTCTAATGGTGTTTCCTCATTGGTTTCGTAACAAACCTACTTGTAGTAAACCTTACAGGGTCAAAGACAATGACACCTCGCTCTAACTAAGTTTGATAACTTGTGTTTAGACACGAGGGCTCAATCCTCTGGCTTCTTTTCGGTTCACAATCACAAAAATATCTTATATGGTAGAGGTTTAAATAAAGCAGTGAAACATGAAAAAACGTTACTAATTACCTATTAGAATATTATAAGAATATTATCTACTATAAAATAAACCTAAAATCTCTAACAAATTATTACAAAGACGAGAAAATTAAAACAAAAAAAGAGGAGTATAATTATGCATAAATTAATATAGCCCAGAATTAAGATTGAATATCCAATAAGTGCTCCACCTGAGAGTAGTCTATGTTTTGTAGAAAGCGTGTAGTAGAACGTTTGCATTCAAGTTTAGTTGTCTGATGTAGAGTTACTTCTTTACTTAATTTATTATATAGATATGGTCCTAAGAACTGAGAGTGATGGCGAGCAAATGATGTTTTGCACGGTTTCGTAAGGAAAATTTTATTTTTTCTTCTTTTGCTCGAAACTTGGAAGTCAGGTGATTTTTTATGTTGTTGAAGGATGAGTTGTAGGATGAAAATTTTCCTAACCGAGAGAATATGGATGTCTTTGTACAGTTGGGTTGTAGGGTATCTATATGGTTTGGAAAAAGCCACCTTCAACACCGCCCTCTGTGCTCTCTCTAATGGGAGGAGATGCGTCTTCGCGGCACCTCCCCAAGACCTTATGCAATATAACACTAGAGACTGGCAAAGAGCAAAATACGTGGTTATTAGTTGCTGATTCGATGCTACGTGTTTTATCTGTTTAAATACGGCAATAAGCTTGCGTACTCTACCCGTTATTAATCTGATGTGATGATCGTACGTCAGATGCTGGTCTATTGTGACACCAAGGTATTTAATACTGGAAACTCTTTCAATGATAGGGCAGTTACAGCTTTTACTTCTTTCTCCGAGACAATGGTAAGTGTGTGCTATTATTTTGCACTCCGAACTACTTGGCTGTCCTGGCTTGCGAAGTGAGAAAGTGACACATTTTGTTTTAGTGGCGTTTAGAGTGAGAATGTTTCGGTAGAGATACTGTGAGACCAGATCAAAACCGTCCTGCGCTTGTTTAAATAGCCCCTGCCAAGTTCTGTCTCGAAATAGTAGGACTGTATCGTCAGCAAACGCAATAATTTTACAATTTTTTATTTGAATGTTGCATATTTGATTCATGTAGAGCGCAAATAGAGTCGGACCAATTATGGAACCCTGCGGAATTCCATATGTTATTGGAAGTTCCGAGCTGGTGTAATCACCAATCTTTACCCTTTGAGTTCTATCGGAAAGGTAACTAGCAAATAACTTCAGTTGTTCTCCCCGTATTCCGAGAACTTCCAGCTTATTTAAGAGTAAGGGAATGGAGACCGTGTCGAAGGCTTTTGCAAGGTCCAGAAATACCCCCACACACTTATCACCCTTATCCAGACAGTCCACGATAAAATCATTCAGTTCCGTAACAGCATCAGCCGTTGAGCGTCCCCTCCGAAAGCCAAATTGATTATTAGAAATAAGGTTGAACTTTTCCAGGTATTCCACCAACCTATTATTCATTGCTCTTTCATAGATCTTTGATAGAGCCGGTAATATAGATATAGGCCGGTAATTACTCGTTAAACTTTTGTCACCTGCTTTATGTATTGGTAGAATAATAGATTTCTTAAACGACTTAGGGAAGACTGACGTTTGGAAACCAAGGTGACAAATATGGGTGAGTGGTGAAACTAAGAGTTCTTTATTTTGCTTTATTATTTTAGTTGAAATATTATCCCAACCTACCGAGCAGTCTATTTTCAGAGAGTTTATGAGACTACGTATTTCTGACTGTTGAATATCTATTAACCCAAAGGAATTCACTGAGATGTTAGACGTTAGTTCAAGCTCATTTAAAGGGTTTGTACTTATTTTGCTCGCCAGATCCTGCCCGACTCTAACAAAAAACTTATTTACTGAGTTCAAAGTTGTATGAGGGTCTGGTCCCTGCAAAAGCTCCTGCGGTAAAAACTTTTTCGCCTTAAAGCTCGTGACGTTATTAATGACTTTCCATATTTTTTTGACATCCGCGCCAGCCTCCTCAAACTGATCCTTTTCATATTTGAGTTTTATTTTACGCATAAGTGCGTTAAAAAAGTTCCTATATCTCTCATAAACAATTTGTAATGTTTCATTTTCCGGTGACTTTCGGAGCTTTTGGTGGAGTTTATCGCGATGTCTCATGCACCTTATTAAGCCGGGTGTAACCCATGGCTTAATAGGTGTTTTGCGTCGGGATTGTTTAGACAATTTCGTGTGCTTGGTAATTAAGTCACGCAGAACATGAACAAGTTCGTCAGTGGCACGGTTACAGTCAGTAGAAGAAAGCACTGATGTAAAATCTATATTTGACATGTCCTCTTTAATAGCCTTATAGTCTATTTTTGTTATAATTTGTGGAGTAGATAATGTTTTATTGTTCTGAAGTGCTATTAAAATAGGACTATGATCTGTGATGCTGCTTTCTATAATTAAAGTTAATGATGAGTGTTTTGTTTTCAGGAATATATGATCAAGACAGCTGGTTTCTCTAGTAGCGTAATTATGCGTTGGTAAAAGGCCGTGATAAGCCAATAAATCTAGGTAGTCTGATGATTTTTTTGTCACCTCACTGTCTATTATATTTATGTTGATGTCACCAATAACACATACGTTTTTGTATTTGGACAACTGGCACAAGACGTTATCCAATGATTGTAGAAATAAATCCAAATTTGCGTATGAAGGAGAACGGTACAACCATGAAACTATAAATAAGTACGGAAGGAGTATCAGAACAAAATAAAATGAAGCACTCCAATCAAGCAAGCATGCCAATCAATCAAATAGTATGCTGGCCATCGCCATTACAGCTATAGACATCAACTGATGAACTCTATTGTAAACAAACCAAAATAAACGGAAAACGCCGTCTTGTGTGGTCAGATGTTGCAAAAGTCATAATGGGTTTGTCAATAAAAAACACCGGATCACATTTCGTAGATAAATTTCTTATATCACCAACTTATTTTATCGATTTGACGCAAAATTATTATCAACATATAAATCAAACTACAAGCACAAAATCTCGCCAGTGCTGCCAACATGTAAACATGTAAATTTTCCAGTAAGTGTGGGAGGATATTAAAAATGTTTTAATTCTAATATTTTATTGACTTTAAATTATGAATCAGGTATATAGGCATTTCTTTATCATCCTGGTTATACCTATAAAATAATATGTATTAAGTATTCGAAATATAATTAGGATATTGAATTTCAGTTTGTAATATCTATACAATACGAATTTCGAAATATGTTTGTTTTTTATTTGAGCTAACCTCCAAAATAGCTGAACCCATTTGGATAATACTTTAAGTGACGATCATGCTACGCAGGATGTTATAACGAGATTAACGATAGCCGTGGGGCATAACTAAAAGTCAATATTTTTTCAGATTTCCGGGTGACGAAAATTGGAAGTTAAATTGAATTCGCATAATCAGAGAATCTCATAATTAAAATCATTTGAATCCCACTAAATCTAGTGTAGCATGCAGTGTGCATGAAGATTTTTCATGTAAAAGCATGCGGGCATTATGGTATACATACATAAATTTTTATTTATAATGTAATGTATCAATAAACAATGAATATGAGAATAATGTATATTTTTTCACATAACATTTCATTGATCTTCCCAGTAACAATCATAAGATATGGCTGCAAATGTACATTTAAATAATTATAATTTTTTTTATATATATATAATAATAATAATAATAATAAATAATGCCAGACAATCCACACAGCATCATCTAGCCCCAAGATAAGCAGAGCTTGTGTTATGGGTACTAGATGACTGATATACGTAATACAATATTATTAAATTGTAATTAATAAATAATAATAATATTGGTTAGGCATTTCCATAGGAACAACGTATGCGAAGCCGCAGGCAGAAAATGTTGTCAGCCAGTTAATAGGCACAAAGAGTAATTTATTCAAACTAAAATTAGACATGGAATGAGACTTTGGATGTGTTTGTTACTTCTGCACACACACTTAGAGGCCTGAACAGATTTTGTTGAAATTTCTTCGATTATCAAATAGGGGTAGTTACTATTTAATCCCGGGAAAGTACAGTGTTCTGTTCTGTTCTTGTGGGACAATCAAATTCACTGCAGTTAGCACCATAAACCGCTGGCGTAAATTGAAAATTATAAAAAGTAGGTCTAATAAACACGATTACCGTGGCTAAAGCAGTACCTAAAATGATTCATTATAATTTACATATTCATATTAATAAGTGAACAATTATTAGGAAGAATATTTATAAAAAATATGGGTAATTTTTTCTTCTGTTGGCAACTCTCTATACACTGACACTCAATGTCATTCCGCCATTGCTAAGATTCAAGTTTGATTTGACAGGATTCTATCCGTACTTTTCATAAATCCATGGGTACAACCATGAAACTATAAATAAGTTCGGAAGGAGTATCAGAACAAAATAAAATGAAGCACTCCAATCAAGCAAGCATGCCAATCAATCAAATAGTATGCTGGCCATCGCCATTACGGCTATAGACACCAACTGATGAACTCTATTGTAAACAAACCAAAATAAACGGAAAACGCCGTCTTGTGTGGTCAGATGTTGCAAAAGTCACAATGGGTTTGTCAATAAAAAACACCGGATCACATTTCGTAGATAAATTTCTTATATCACCAACTTATTTTATCGATTTGACGCAAAATTATTATCAACATATAAATCAAACTACAAGCACAAAATCTCGCCAGTGCTGCCAACATGTAAACATGTAAATTTTCCAGTAAGTGTGGGAGGATATTAAAAATGTTTTAATTCTCATATTTTATTGACTTTAAATTATGAATCAGGTATATAGGCATTTCTTTATCATCCTGGTTATACCTATAAAATAATATGTATTAAGTATTCGAAATATAATTAGGATATTGAATTTCAGTTTGTAATATCTATACAATACGAATTTCGAAATATGTTTGTTTTTTATTTGAGCTAACCTCCAAAATAGCTGAACCCATTTGGATAATACTTTAAGTGACGATCATGCTACGCAGATGTTATAACGAGATTAACGATAGCCGTGGGGCATAACTAAAAGTCAATATTTTTTCAGATTTCCGGGTGACGAAAATTGGAAGTTAAATTGAATTCGCATAATCAGAGAATCTCATAATTAAAATAATTTGAATCCCACTAAATCTAGTGTAGCATGCAGTGTGCATGAAGATTTTTCATGTAAAAGCATGCGGGCATTATGGTATACCTACATACATAAATTTTTATTTATAATGTAATGTATCAATAAACAATGAATATGAGAATAATGTATATTTTTTCACATAACATTTCATTGATCTTCCCAGTAACAATCATAAAATATGGCTGCAAATGTACATTTAAATAATTATATTTTTTTTTATATATTGGTTAGGCATTTCCATAGGAACAACGTATGCGAAGCCGCAGGCAGAAAATGTTGTCAGCCAGTTAATAGGCACAAAGAGTAATTTATTCAAACTAAAATTAGACATGGAATGAGACTTTGGATGTGTTTGTTACTTCTGCACACACACTCAGAGGCCTGAACAGATTTTGTTGAAATTTCTTCGATTAGCAAATAGGGGTAGTTACTATTTAATCCCGGGAAGTACAGTGTTCTGTTCTGTTCTTGGGGGACAATAAAATTCACTGCAGTTAGCACCATAAAGCGCTGACGTAAATTGAAAATTATAAAAAGTAGGTCTAATAAACACGATTACCGTGGCTAAAGCAGTACCTAAAATGTTTCATTATAATTTACATATTCATATTAATAAGTGAACAATTATAAGGAAGAATATTTATAAAAAATATGGGTAATTTTTTCTTCTGTTGGCAACTCTCTATACACTGACACTCAATGTCATTCCGCCATTGATAGGATTCAAGTTTGATTTGACAGGATTCTATCCGTACTTTTCATAAATCCATGGGTACAACGATACTATGGCAGTGTCATTATTAATTATAGAGACTAGACAATTCGCATTCAGAAAAGTAGGTTCGTACGAGAGGGTGGCGATATCTGTCTTCACATAATTATACTACTACTCCGTCATTTTGAAGTGCATGATTCGTAGTCACTGTTGAAACGTAACCCTCTATTACAGGTATATTGGTACATTTATACAGCCAGCATTCTGTTAGAATAATGATGTCTGGTGATGTATTTATGCGCTTAACAAGTAGTAAGAATTCGTTAAAATTTTTTGAAATGCTTCTTATATTATGACAAATAACAGTAACTTGTTTTTTTATTTTTCTTAAAAATTTAAGACATTTTTCAGGGATACACACATAAGCCTCCGATACAGACACCGTATCTATACTATCATATAATTTTTCTATATTATTATGCATTTTACGGCACAAAAATAATGTTGATTACACTGCGTAATATCATGCAGTGTAGGATAACTTGCTTCCAAATTTTAAATGCTAATGAATTAGTATAGTTTTTGGTGTGTGCATTCGGGAGGGTATAAGTGATTCTGGTAGAGCACTTACATAGGTATTCTTTTATAATATTATTCCACCTCTTGTGACATAGGCTTGGCATAGCTCTTACATTGTGAACAAAGCTAGGCAAACCAATTGCAGATGGCGATGGCGGTGCATATGAATACAAGGTTTTCTGGGCTATAATATTTCTTATACAAAATTCACAACATAACTTAACAATAGCAAATATAGTGTGAATGATATTTTTTACAACTAATTTGGTAAAAGACCTAAATAAAAAGCAACTTAATAGAGTTATAGGTTTTCTTAACTTACAAAGGAGTATTGATCTGTTAAAGCCTAGTCATGCTTTATTTCCCATTGCTTGTAGTTGTTCTTCGTTATTAATAAAGATGATTTTGGTACCTTCTTCCTTCCGCAAACATACTTGTCCGTTTGAAGTCCAGCAATGGGCAAAATTATTTTGTTTTGCGTATTCTCTCGCTTTATAAAACAATCCCTTTATTTTATATGTAAGGTGTTCACTAACATATATAGGTTGCGGTGGGACAGATAAAGACAAATGGGTGGTGTTTAGCTTCTCAGAGCTGTTTACTTGATTGTAACGCTTTGCCCCTTGGATGATGCTAGTCTTAGCATCAGCAGTAGTTACTTCTAGGAGGATAGGTCTAGGAGCATTTGGCCTTCCTGGTAGTCTCTTTATGCAGCGGATTTCGCTACCAAGTGCTTCTAGACTCAATGATTTAAGTAACTGGTGAACCATCTGTCGAAGTTCCTGTTTAGATTCAAGAGCCGTCGAGGGTATGTTTCTGATCTCAATTTTATATTGACACAGTTGCCTTTCTACAGACTCTAGTTTTTTTTCTAAGAAAACCACTTTGTTAGAGTTTCTTTCGAATTCTTGTTCCAGCTTGGTGGTTTTGATTGCGAGGTTCTCATGTTCTGAGCTCAGAGTTATAATTTTTGTATTCGTTTCTTCCTTGAAGTTTTTCATTTGTTGTACCTCCTCCTTAATGAGATGGATATCCGACATAAGAGCTGCAAACTTAGCGTCTTGATCATTCTTAAATGAAGTAAATAGTTGTGTGATATGGTCCGTAAACTGTTGTTGGAATGCATTCAATGTACCTTCTAACTTAAATGAGTTTACGAGTTCTGGACTTCGTAGAGCTCTTCGTTTAACACGTCGGTAATTGGCATTACCGTCAGTTTCCTGATCCGTTTCGGAAAGGCTCGTACCTTGTTGTCCTTGTTCCATTTCGTTTTGTTTTGTTGGTGTTCGATGCATCCTTATTATTTTAAGTCGCAAAGGATTAACTTTTAATTTCTAAATGCAAGTTGGTTTTGTGGACTGCTCGCAGTAAAATTTCAGGCACTGGATTTTATTTCTTTAGGGCACTTGGTGTATTTTTTTGGAAAAGTATTTTCGTGAGATATTAGATTTTGTAGTTTTATTTGCAAGTAAGCAAATCATAAAACCATATAAAATATCAAAAAGTGTATTTCGGCTCGAATATCCGAAGACTGCACCGGTATCCGAAGACTGGTCTTGTGTGCGGTTGGGTTCTATAATTTCGGCGCGGCGACCCAATGCTCTGGTGGTGTAGTGGCGGAATAGACCCCTCTTGAATGGCAAGAGTCGCCGGTTTCAGCTTACAATATCAAGCACTCACCGCGCGGCTCGTCGCGACCTTTGGGGGCTCCCCGTGACAAGAGGGCGCAGCGCCGGTCCAGGAACAAAAAGCAACGGCACCAGCGGCGAAGTCCTACAGAATCTCCGAGACAGCCGACGATACGTCCGTACAGTTCAAGAGCCGAGAGGCAAGAGGATGGAACAGTAGAAGTGTAGTTCAGCATAAGGCTGAACTACATCATCTTTTTAATCTACATAAACCATTCATCTCTGCTGTCTCGGAGACATGGTTAAAACCGGGTTCCTTTTTTGGGATCCCTGGTTATACCATTCTCCGAGATGACAGAGATGATGGCTGGGGCGGTAGTGCCCTTTTTATTAAAAATAATCTTCCTTTTTCTCGAATTCCAATTCAAAATTCTAGTAACTTACTGAATATAGTTGCCCTTAGGTTTAATAATATCTCTTATGTTTCTATTTACATCCCGGAAAGAAAAAGGGCTGTTATTTCCATCCTTTCATCTTTTCTTTCAGCCATTCCTCCTCCTTTAGTGTTATTAGGTGACTTTAACTGTCATAATCAATTATGGGGTGCTCCTTCTGACCACCCTTTTAGCCTTCAGCTTTTAAATATCTTAGATGACTTTAATCTATGTGTGTTGAATGATGGATCACCCACACGCAGAACTCCTCCTGGTGCTAATCGTAGCTTCGTTGATATAACCTTTTGTTCTTCTTCATTAGCTAGTCTTTTATCTTGGTCTAGGTCATCGTACTCGTATGGTTCAGACCATTATCCTATAATTGTTTCATTTCCTTTCCAAAATACAATCATTCCTAATCTTCCTCCTCTACTCCCGTTCATAATAAATAAAGAAATGTGGGACTCGTTTTCTCTTTTTCTTGATCAGAAAATAGAATCTCTTTCCTTGCCCAATTTGTCTAATCTTCTCGAATGTTGTAAATATTTTTCTATATCTATTATTGAAGCTGCTGAAGCTAACTTTAAAAAAAAGAATTCATCAGTAGGTAAAATTCCATCCCCTCCCTGGTGGGATGCAGCCTGCACTGACGCTATCAAATGTAGGAAAGCTGCTGAGCTTACCTGCGATCAAGTAGTGACTTTAAGGAACTTCATACACCTCAAAAACGTTAATGCTGCTACTAGAAGATTATTGAAAAAAAAGAAATTTAAGGGTTGGCGTACATTCTGTGATTCAATTTCTCCACAAACTCCAACTTCTATTGTGTGGGAGAAAATTAGGCGTTTTAGATCGTCTCGTAGAAGTCATCAGTCAATCACTTCTTATTCTACATCATGGGTAAACGATTTCATGAATAAATTGGCCCCTCCTATGGTTCCAAACTATAATCAGGTTCCTAAACCTTATATGGCATATAATATTATTTCCCCTTCAAATGTTACTACTGATTCTACTTTTGCTATAGATTCTCCTTTTCTTTTTTCGGAATTAAAATTAGTCTTAAATCGTGTCAAAGACTCTGCTCCAGGTGCAGATGGTATTCCATACTCATTTCTATCAAACTCCAATGAAGCTACCTTAAAATATTTTCTCATTCTTATAAATATGGTTGTTGATTCTGGTATAATTCCAGAGAAATGGAAGCATCAGGTAATAATCCCAATTTGTAAACCGGGCAAAGATAATCAATCTGCTTCATCATATCGTCCGATTGCTTTATCATCCACCATTCCTAAAATCATAGAACATTTGATTAAAAATCGTCTTGAGTGTTTCTTAGAACATAATTCACTTTTATCGGGTACTCAATATGGATTTAGAAAAGGGAAAAGTATTTCTGATAGTCAAGCCATTTTTACTACAGACATTCAACTTTCACTTTCTAGAAATGAATCAGTGGTAGCTGGTTTTCTAGATATTTCTGCGGCATATGATAATGTTGATCTTTGGATTCTTAGGCGAAAACTTCAGAACCTAGGAATTCCTCATAAGATAACGAATTTTATTTTTAACCTACTTTCTGGAAGACATATTTCAATTCGTATCAAAGGTGTGAATGAAACTGATAGGATAATCTGGAAGGGTCTCCCTCAGGGGTCCGTTCTTAGTCCGCTTTTGTATGATGTTTACACTGCTGGAATTGAGGGCCCTGTCACTTCTGTTTGTAGAATTCTTCAGTATGCGGATGATTTACTCATTTATTCCGCTGATAAATCTGTGTCCTTAGCTGCCGACAAAGTAGAACAAGGTATTACCATTCTGTCTGGCTGGTTGGAGACTCATAACCTCTCTCTTTCGGCTTCTAAAAGCTCTATCTGTATTTTTTCTCGGCGTAGGCTTATCCCTTCTGTAAATATATCATGTAATAATCTAATTATACCGGTTCAGAAAGAAGTAAAATTTCTTGGAAAAATTTTCGACTCAAAAATGAATGGTATGGCTCACATAAAACAAATTTTAGGAAAAGCTGAACAAGGGATTAATGTTATGCGTTGCCTAGCTGGTGTTTGGTGGGGTGCGCATCCCAATTCATTAAGAATTTTATATAACGCAATTATCAGAAGCCATTTTGATTTCGGTTCTTTCTTGCTTGTCCCTGGTAGTAAAAGGGAGTTAAAGAAATTAGATGTATGCCAAATGAAAGCACTTAGAGTTGTAGTAGGTGCAATGAAATCCTCTCCTACAAATGCTCTTCAAGTTGAAAGTTCTGAGCCCCCTCTTAGGCTGAGGCGTCAATATCTTGCTGACAGGTTTATTTTCAAAATTAGTGTGTTTGCTAATCACCCTCTGTTTCCGAAATTAAAATTATTGAATACCTACACACGAATTAATGCATAAAGATTTACCTCCTTTAATCAAAAGCTATAGGAAATTTATTTCGGTAAGATTTAGGGTGGAGAGATTTTCAATTCACCCATTATTTTTGTATGATTATTCATCTAAAATCTTTCAACCTGATGTCAGGTTATCTGTGGGAATCGACAAAAACACTGCTAATCCTGATTTGAAATTTAATAAAATAATTGATGATACCTGGCGTAATTCTGAATTGTTTTTTACGGATGCTTCTAAATTGAACGTTAATAGTTCTATAAGAGCTGCTTTTCTGCATATGAATACAAATATTTCACGCCTATTTAAATATCCTCATTACAGTTCAAATTTTTCTGGCGAAAGCTTAGCTATTCTAGAATGCATCAAATTTATAAGGGATAATGAACTGCCGAATTCTGTAATTTTTACAGATTCTAAAAGTAGTCTACAGTTATTACTTGCCAACCCATTTGGTAAGGCAGCGATAACTTGTCCTATATCTCTGCTTACCAAACATTTACTCAGGCTTTGTTATGATGACAATTTGAAGATCACCCTGGCCTGGATTCCTGGGCATAAAGGAATCGAAGGGAATGAACAAGTTGATCTATTGGCTAGATCAGCTGTTTTGCATGGCGATATGAGTCAGTTTTCAAGTTTCCCCCATGATATAATTTCTATTGCCAAACAGGATTTAGAAACGTCATGGAATGCGTATTGGTCTAGTTCTAGTAGGTTTAAAGGTAATCATTTGTTTCAGCTTCAACCGTTAATAGCGTTTCGTCCTTGGTACGCTAGGTTAAAAACTTCAAAACAAATTTCATCAACACTATCTAGATTACGAATCGGCCATTGCTCTAGTCCTGTTCATTTACGTAAAATAAGAGTTAGGGACTCATCCATCTGCGAATGCGGTTTGGATGAAGGAACGATTGTCCACAGTGCCGGTTTTAGCACTACCAGCGCCCTGGGCGAGATTTATACGGCGCCCCCTAACTGCAATCCAAACCGATGTGAAACAAGTCGTCATGTGCGAGTGTAACTATTCGGGGGGGGGGGAGGTCGAGCCTTTGACCCGCCGCCCGAGTCAACATGCATCATCTTCATATGCTAGTCCGCGGTTGGACATAAGATATGAATAAAATAACTAATTAGTAAATGTCTTTCGCAAGTCGTTGTCGTACCTGGGTCTAGCCTTGAATATGTACGTACGTACCCTAACTTTATCAAATTCATTCTGAAAGTGTTTAAAATTTTCCTTTTTACCTGGTCCGCAAAAAAAAAGGATCTATGGTGTATTTGCAGCATAGCGTGGATTGGTATAGTACCCGAAGAGGTTATCAACCAAAAACCTTCCATAATAAACTGTATAAAAATTCTTTGTGAGTAACGGCGAGCGGAGCGAGCCGCGATTTTTTGTAACTTTATCGGATTTTTCCTATATTTTGTAAATAATTATGCAAGAGTGTGACAATACCTACATAATGATAGGGAGAGCTCAAAATATTTCAAAGATTGCGATGATTGGTAAATTTGGAGTTTGGTGTGGTGTGCCAGCAACAAAGACAAAAATGTTAGAAATACAAAAAAGGCTAAAAAAGAAATAACTTCATAAACATACTAGTATGAAAAAATAAATAACAGCGAGTGGAACGAGCCTTCACATACTGTAGTGTTTGCAGCCTTTGGAAATGGTTGAAAATGAATACATTATAAATGTCAGTTAGTGGAGTTTTTATACTACTTATTGAATGTCACGCCGCCAAATTTGACATTGACATATTTCCGAAAGGCAAGTAAAGTATAGTGACCAAAATGCAAAAAAATGAACGGCGAGCGGAGCGAGCCGCCATTTTTTTTTAAACTTTATCGGATTTTCTGTAAAATAGAATCAAGAGTGTGACAAAAGATTATGATTACCGAACCCGAAAATTTTACAGGCTTAGCGGTGGTAATTTTGAGGTTTGGTGAAAATGACAAAAAAGTTTAGATATAAAAAAAATAAAACCGGAAGCCTGTTAAAAAGCTTAGAAAATTAAAGAATGAACGGCGAGCGGAGCGAGCCGCGAAATTTTTTGTGACATTTTCGGTCTCTAGCAAAAAGCTTAGAATAATATGTTATGACTGGCTTTGCCAAACAGAACGCGTTAGTAGCGATGCGTTTTAACGTCGCGCTCATCGAATTGACTTTAGCGTCACGCTCCTTCGCAACGTAGGTTACCATTCACCAGAGCGTAGTGTAGATAGCTAGCAGCAAGCAGTCTTTGGAAATATTATTTGCTTTGAGATGTCGAGTGATTCAGATGAGGAAGAATTATTACTTTTATACGCTTTATCACGATCACAGAGAAAAAGAATATGGGTGCACGACATTAATAAAATTTGTTCCCACATTCTTATCCTTAATGCCATGTTTTTATAAGAATTATCCTTCGTATTATATAAGCAGGGGTGTTTCCGAACCAATTCTATTAGCTTTTCACTCATATTGTAGTATTTTAGTTGGACGTTACAAACAAATTTTGTAAAAAAATACAACGCCCGGCGTCAAAGCGTCCTAACATAACGCCGCGACGACACTGTGGGTACGGCTAGCGCCGCCCGCCGCTCTGTGTGACAGTAAAGTACCGCCACAGTACAACACAGTTCGGCGCTATAGCGCGGCGTCAACTTAGCGCCCTGACGCGGCGTTCTAACGCGTTCTGTTTGGCAAAGCCTTTAAATACATAACAGAAAAGGGGGGAGCAATTCAATTACGGCAAAACAAGAAAATATGTACCTTATCCATCATTGATTTACGAAATTCAAGTAATGTGAATGCGATGCGAGCACCTAACTCACTTACTACTTACATACAATGTAGGTGCACAATAGGAATCGAATGGCACGGAGCGCAAGCGAGCCATCGACGACGCGCCAAGCGCTCAAAGACGATTTTTTTGTGATTTTAAGGAGAATAAGCAGTGTGAGGGCTTACGTACTATAATTAATGGTTAGTTACACAACAGGATTACTTTATGCGCATTGCTATCCATACATTTGGAAACAATATTTGTGAGTCGCGATTTTTGAAAAAAATTAACCAAATATAACATGAATTCTCTCTAATTTAAACTTAAAAAAGAGATAGATAATGTTTTTCTCAATGGTCGGGGATTCCCGGTAAAATTAAATGCATGCAGTGCAGTGCTCCGTTTTAACACTTCTTTCCATTTTAGTGTTGCCAATATAATATTTTTTTCGTATTTATTTTTTATCTACGAGTAAGTAGGCCTCGTTTAATGAGCGAGAAGAAAAACAAGGGGCGCCTGCGGCGCCCCTTGTTTCCGGCGCCCCGGGCGGTCGCCCAACCGCGCCCTACCCTAACGCCGCTACTGATTGTCCATCTGTTGTTCTGCTGCCCTATATATTTTTCTCCTTCTTTATATGATTTATTAGTTCACTATAAAGCTCCTCTTCCTTCTAATGTATCAACTCTTCTCTCCCTTACCATCAAAGAAAATACTAGTGCATTATTAAAATATTTGGTAATTCATGACATTAAGCTGTAGCGTATGAATGTGAGAAGTAATGCCTTATGTAGATATTCGTAAGTACGTTTTGAGTTTTTAGAGTCTGCTTAGTTTTGTATTATATTGTAATGGGCCTATTTACTGTTAAATCCCATATTTAAGAGTTAATCTTTTTTGTTTATTTGATCCGTGAACTAGTACGTGAAGTTGGCAAAAGTTTCCTCAAATCACCAAGAGGAATAAAATTGCCAAAACAAAAAAAAAAAAAAAAAGAAATGGCATATTTGATTCGATTTTTCCCACTTATTCGGAAACGTATTTATAAAGAGTACTTAGGTAATTGTTATTTGGTATGGTAATAAGGTTGAAACTTATGCAGGGCATGCCGCGGGATGCCGCAGTTCAATCTGCCGTGCCATGCCATGCCGTGCCTGCTGTCTAAGGGATAAAGAAAAATGTTAGCGGTAATTTTTTATTTTTGGCTCAGCATCTGGTTTGATTGATACAATTTTAAAAAGTATGTCAATGTCATGTGCTAACTAGGACGTAGACGTGGCACCCGACCGACCGACGGGAAGTTGACAGATGCAATGTAATTTCGATAAGTATTGCCCACTTAACCTTCTTTTTTGTTTAATCTAACTGCTTTAAAGAAAAACCGGCTTAGCTACCAAAGATTAGATTTGAATAGACTTTTCGAGTACTTACTTGTATGTTACATCACATGCATAGAAAATGTAAATAAACATGTTGTTTTTTCGTTTTTAAGATATATTTTTTGTATCCGTTTCGTAAAAAAAAAATCTTTGGTTCCAAACTTGAGATAAAATGCGAAAATCCAATGTTCTGCTGGCAATACTGTCAAAAAATCAATTGTGTGTCGCGCCTTGCAAAATGGTGGAAGCAAGATTTCGCTAGAGAATTGTGGTAAATTTTATTGTTCAAACTGTTCAAAGCGCCTGGGTGAAAGTCATATCAAAAGCTTATTTCGTGTGCTGTGCTTCAACAAAATAAACAAACAAGATGCCACCTAAGAAAAGAGGACGCCCTCCTGGCCCAACTAAGTTAAATCATAAAATCAGGAAACCAACTCTAAAAGAAAAATTGATAATGATGGTTGGTGGTGACGATGCAGATGAAAATATAATCAAAGAAGAATGCTTGAGTAATGATGATAGCGGGAACTTTACGAATGGAGCTGATAGTGAAGATGATCAAATTGAAATTACTGTTCCAGCTATAGCTCCAAAAAAAAAGCTCAAGGTGAGAACAATTTGCCCATGAAAATAATTAGAAGACACATGTTTATGTACCTAACTACTGTTACCCTTTTTTCCAGGTATATAATTGCAGGGTGTGTCAAAATAAAAACTTCAAGATGAAAAATAACTATGAATTACATTTACTGAAGGAACATTCTAAAACACCTGGCAGTGTTCCTTGTCAACAATGTCATGTTGTCTGCCCGGATCAGGAGACTCTAGATGAACATGAGAAAGTTCACAAGCTTCCTATCATCAAATGCGGCCACTGCTCAAAACAATTCACTCGCCAGGCTCATGTCCTCCGGCATATGGCTCAGAAAGGTTGTGGGAAAAAAATGGCGAGGTTTCCTTGTGAAGTAAGTCCAATTTCCATGTAAAACATTGTAAATTTTTAATTTCAAAGCTTATGTATTATTTGATCAGTGTATTCCTTTAATCATTTTCTATTATATAAATATATTTTTTTTTTTATATCATATTGTCATGTGCCATGTTGTTTTATAGATTTGCCATGCAAGTTTTTCTAGAAAAGACAACTTGATAGTTCATCTTCGCACTACCCACATTATGAGTAACAGGTTTGCGTGCAAAACCTGCCCATTTACAACTAAAAACTTCACAAAACTCACCAGACATTGGCATGAAAACCATGCAGGTATGTTTAGTTTTATTAGCTGTAAACTAATCTAACATAATCCTAGTTTAAATTACTCTCCTTGCTTGGAAGATTTTTAGCAGTAGATTTTTGCTAATAAGGAAACTTCTTTCATGAGTTTTAAATAAAATTGATGGACTCACTGAAAGAGTAGTTAAATATAATATAGACAACTATTATATCTAGATAATAAGATTCCCTAAAATAATTCCAATGCCTATTTTTGGGTAACTTTGCGTGTTTTGTTGGCAAACTAACCCTAGATCTCAGTACTCACGGGATCTCAATGGTAAAAAACTTGAACTATATAAAATTTAACATTATTCATATGGTTCATGTAGTGTAAAAAAACAGGATAAAAAATTATAATTAAAAAAGTAGAAGTTCACTGTTTTACACCATTCAGTTGAGATTTCAGGAACCCTGCGTTCTATTGAAATGACTTATAGTTTTATTAGTTGGTTCATCTAAGCTAGTTTCTTTGTTTAACTTGCTTATTTTGCTTAAGCTTTTCCAAACCGTATGCTCGGACCCACTCCCATTAATGTGTAATCCTATGCACATTAGGGCGAAAAAAGGGGACTAAAAGGGCGCGCATGGTTGCCTCTTAGACTATCTAATTAGTAATAACCTTTTCAGAAACTCCCAGTCAGTTCATTTGTGACCTTTGTGGAAAATCAACGTCTTCTCGAGCAGCAATGTCCAAGCACAATGAGATACATGGCGATAAGAAGTATACATGTGATGTGGTTAGTAAATCTAAAAATAACTTATATTTTTAAAATAATGAAAATTATGCAAAAAGTAACTAAACCTACATCTAGTAAGAAAGACCTAACAAATGTAACAAAGAAAAATACAGTCTGAGAAAAGAAAGATCTTAGTAGTAGTTAACAATTGACCTAACTATTCAGTTGATTATTTAAGTACTATCTAATGTGAATCTTAAATACATCAAAAATTATGCTTGGCATTTTTAAGGGTGTGTTCCTACTGTGTCGTGATGGCAGAAAGTCATGTAGCTTCATGGTTTGAGGCTTGTAAATTTAAATGGAGGTGTTCCCACAGGACAACATGGTTAACTATCTAATCTACTTATTTTTGTTGACAAAATAGATTTTTAATATCTAATATTGGGATTAGCTAGCGATACAGTTGTAGAACGAAAAATAATGTTACAATTGAAATTTAATAAATATTTCACATTCATTATGTGTCATTGTAATGTGCAAACGACAATGACAATCCAATGGGAATGAGATCCGATATTCTTACCATAAAAATTTACACGATACAATAACGACATACAGTCATTTAACTATAATGGGAACAGCTAAGTAGCGTTTTGCAACAAGTAATTTACAGTTTCTACTCAGTTGGAATGCACCCTGATTAACATCCTTCATACTTAAAATAAAATGTTTTAAATATTTACTGACTTATATGTTTGGTGCAATCATAATGGAGGACATTCTGAAAGGTAAGAAATAATCATAAGATTCTCATAATAATTCCTACAATTTTTTTTGTTTAAATATTTAAATGAGAGCATAACTGCAATCTCTGCAATCTCTCACTTTCTCTGAGGATCTATGAGGTTCTTAAGGATATAAGAAGACACATTCTTCCTTCTGGATGATTAGTCCCTGAACTTTTACTACTGTGTCTGTTTTGAGTAGCAGGTTAGGTATACCTACATTTTAGCCTGGCTTAAAACCGCTCAGACTGACTGACTGATAGAACTGAGAAGATACATCTTAGAAAAACGCTTTACGTTGTGGAGATCCTATTTTTAAAATTTTTGATTTGAGATGGACTTACTACTATCAATATTTTAAAAATTTTCTTAGATTCCCTTTCAATATGCCTTAATATGGCTTTTGTATAATGACGACCTCTGTGGCGCGGTGGTCGAAGGTCCGCCTGCGACACAGGAGGTTGCAGGTCCGATTCCCGCTTCCTAACAAATATTTGTACGATCTGCAGATATTTTTTCAGGGTGTTCTGGTCGTTTTATGATAAAAAATATCTGTGTATGCAATAATATTGTATTATGTATATTATCTAGTGGCGCTCATTAGGGGAGGCCTATGTCCAGCAGTGGACTATTATAGGCTGGTGATGATGCTGATATTATCTAGTACCCATAACCCAAGCTCTGCTTAGCTTGGATCTAGATGTTGCTGTGTTGATTGTCGAGCATTATTTATTTATAATACTTTACTTCCCTTTCAACGTGCCTCAACCCATTTGTCTTTTATGTGTGTTCCAGTGTGGCTACAGCACGCACACCGTGGAAGTGATCCGCCGGCACGTGTTGACCCACGTGTCGGACAAGCCGTACAAATGCAACCTCTGCACTAACTCGTACATCCAGCGCTCGCAGCTGCTGCGACACCTGGAGACCCACTCCGGGTTCGTCTGCTTCCACTGTGACACGCGCTTCCCGAACAAGATCAGGTAATACTTCATGTCCAACAGTCCTGTAGAGAACACAACTGTGACAACTTGGCACAACAGAGCGATCGATGTGAAATGTAGTAAGCGTTTGTAGTTTGTAATAGTAATACTTATTGAAAAATTGACAAAAAGGGTGGGGATAGTTTTTAAAAGGGAGAACTACCCCACCGAATAGGGTATCAAATGAAATGTATTAGTTTGTTTTGTATACACAAACAACTTGTTGAATAACAACTTATTTCTTTTTTTTTTAATTAATTAAGTGTATGAAATTTGACTTGTCTAAGTGATCATTTTGTAAGCCTGAAGAAATAAAGTTGTTAAATCTGAATCCTGTAAGGTCTAAAGGACTTTGATTTTGATCATCATCGGCCCATGATAACTTCTGTGGCAAGGTGGGCGAACTCTTCTAAACTTTAAAACTGATTTTTCTATTTTTCAGCCTGCACAATCACAATAAAATGCATACAGATGATTTCAAGCTGTTTTGCCCATATAAAGATTGTGAATTTGCAACAAGACAGTTCAACACTGAAGCTAGCTATGATGAGCATTTGAAAACACATTGTGACGATGAAAAGTGTAAGTATTTCAAATAAAGTATGGATATATATTATATACAAAGTTATAGGTAGAATTAGAATGAGTTGAATTAGAAAAAGTCAAAGTTGGACGTCTTTATTTACCCAAGTCGCCTTTAAGAGGTTATTGATCATCTACTTTTAACCCTATATATATATATATACTCAAGGTACTAATCCATCAAACAGCATGGACTCACTTAATACTTAAATTTTCCGTTCGCATAACGTAATCAATTCACCAGAGTGAGCAAAAGGAACCAACCAACGCCTCATTGCCCGATTGGGCTGTTTTTTGAAATAGTCACTTCAAGCATAACTGTCTAATCGTTGATCCAATTTGCGTGAAGTTTGATAGGTGTGTTTATAGGTCTTGTGAAATTAACTGGTATTTTAGTAAGGCTAGAGGGGCTTAAAAAAAAGTCGCGGGCCGCATAGGAAGGCCGGATTTTTTTTCAAATTGGTCCAGTAGTTTCGGAGCTGATTCAATTCAAAGAAACAAACAATTCCTCTGTATAATATTTTTATTATCATTGGCACTCTTGTCGCCTGAAACACACGATTACCTACCTCAAGCTACATTGTTTACTAAGCAATATTTATTTACTTACTCTCTTGTCGCCTGAAACACAGGATTACCTACTACCTCAAGCTACATTGTTTACTAAGCATAATTTATTTACTTACTCTCTTGTCGCCTGAAACACACGATTACCTACCTCAAGCTACATTGTTTACTAAGCAATATTTATTTACTTACTCTCTTGTCGCCTGAAACACAGGATTACCTACTACCTCAAGCTACATTGTTTACTAAGCAATATTTATTTACTTACTCTCTTGTCGCCTGAAACACACGATTACCTACTTCAGGCTATATCGTTATACTTTACTTCATCTAAGTTTCTTTGTATTCATTAGCGATTCCGTTGCAGTGTTCTCGTGCGAGGTGTGCCGCAAGCAGTTCCTGAGCGAGACGAACATGCGGCGTCACATGCACACTCACACGCTGGACCGGCCGCGGCGCTGCATGTACTGCGTGAGCGCGCGCGCCTACATCCGCGGGATGCATCTCGTGCGGCACGTGCGACACTACCACGCGGACGTGTTCGCAACGCATCTGGCGCACGTGCGTACTGTGCTAGTAAGTATACTGGTTAACACTACATATTTATAATGGTCGCTTCTCGCTGTCTGGTTGGCTTAGAATCTAAGCATAGGAAAAACGAGACCAGATCTAAGCGAAGCCGGAGCGGGTCGCATCTAGCGCACGTGCGCACTGTGCTAGTGAGTAATTTTTTTTATAGTGTAGATGAATATATTAGTAGCATGAATTTATTGACTGTTTTTTTTGTGATTGTCTCATATCATCATTCATCATCAGCCTATATTACCATATCCACTGCTAGACATGGCCTCCCCTAATGAGCGCCATAGCGCCCTGTCTTTAGCTTGTCGCATCCAGCATCTGCCAGCAGTCTTTAGCGGATCGTCATCCCACTTGGCAGGAGGCTTGGGCATCCTACGCTACATAATTTAATTTTAGTTATATAAATTCTTAGATAGTTTATATTAATATAGTTAGGTAAGTACTTGTAATTATTTTCTTACTAAATTTTTTTGTACTAGCTGGCATGAAACTATAAATAAGTTCGGAAGGAGTATCAGAACAAAATAAAACGAAGCACTCCAATCAAGCAAGCATGCCAATCAATCAAATAGTATGCTGGCCATCGCCATTACGGCTTTATACACCAACTGATGAACCCCATTGTAAACAAACCAAAATAAATGGAAAACGCCGTCTTGTGTGGTCAGATGTTGCAAAAATCACAATGGGTTTGTCAATAAAAAACACCGGATCACATTTCCTAGGTAAATTTCTTATTTCACCAACTTATTTCTTTGATTTGACGCAAAATTATTATGAACAAAATAATCAAAATAGAAGCACAAAATCTAGCCAGTGCTGCCAACATGTAAACATGTAAATTTTCCGGTAAATGTGGGAGTATATTAAATAAGTTTCAATTCTCATATTTTATTGACTTTAAATTATGAATCAGGTAAATAGGCATTTATTTATCATTCTGGTTATCTATAATAATATGTAATAATTGAAATATAATAAATATAATTATGATATTGAATTTCTGTTTGTAATATCAATACAATAGCTTAGCTTTTGATAGACGAATTATTATAGTGTTTATTTAAGCTAACCTCCAAAATAGCTAAACCCATTTAAATAATAATTTTACTGACGCTGATGATATGCAGGGCATAACTTGTCAATATTTTTTCAGATTTCTAGGTGATGATAATTTGAAGTAAAATTGAATTCGTATAGGTAATCAGAGAATCTCACAATGAAAATAATTGGAATCCCACTTAATCTAGTATAGAATGCAGTGTGCATTAAGACTTTTCATTTATAAGAATTTGGGCAACTAAAATTAATAATATTTATGTATCCATAAATTTTTATTTCTTATTTATCATACAATGAATATGAGAATAATGTATATTTTATCATTATTAGGAACGTTTAATTGATCTTCCTAGTAACAATCGTAATATATGGCTGCTTATTGCCACTTTTAAATAAGTAATTTTTATTTGATTTTTGGTTAGGCATTTCCATAGGAACAACGCATGCGAAGCATCAGGCAGAAAAAAGTTGTCAGCCAGTTAATAGGCACAAAGAATAATTTATTCAAACTAAAATTAGACAGTGAACGGAGAGTTGGAATACACACTGAGGGCTGAACAGATTTTGTTGAAATTTCTTCGATTAGCAAATACGTTACTATTTGATCCCGGGAAAGTACAGTGTTCTGTTCTGTGCTTGTGGGATAATCAAATCCACTGCAGTTAGCACCATAAAGCGCTGGCGTAAATTGAAAATTATAAAAAGTAGGTCTAATAGACGATGACCGTGGCTAAAGCAGTACCTACGTCGATTTTTTATAATCTACATATTCATTTGTAAACAATTATTAGGAAGAATATTTATAAAAATTATGGGTAATTTTTTCTTCAGTTGGCATCTCGATATACAATGACACTCAATGTCATTCCGCCATTGTTAGGATTCAAGTTTGATTTGACAGGATGCTATCCTTACTTTTCATAAATCCATGCTAGCTGGTTTGTAAAAATAAAGCTCTTTTTATTTATTTTATGTTATTGCATTGCAATTGTCTACATCTGCATTAAACATTCACATGTTTGTTCCAGAACAAACAAAAGACGAGCGTGAACGATAAACGCGTGTCGCGCTCCGAGCTGGAGTCGATCTTGAACGTTCTAGACGCGGAGGCGGACCGCATCCTAGAGGGCTGCGACGGATCCGTTATGTACGGAGGTATTCAGGATAACTACGAGCCCACCCAGGACGAGACAGAAGATATCAACGAGGAGGTAACCGCCAATCTATAAACAAACGATCCGCCCCGTTTTCGCACGTGTATTTAACAAAAAAATATATTTTTCATGCGAATCCCTAATTTTTTTTAATGCTCTAAAGCTTATGTTCATCAGGGAAATACTGGATTCTAATGGTGAAAGAATTTTTCAAATCGGTCCAGTACGGAGCCTATTCAATTCATAAAATCAAATCTTTTCTCTTTATAATATTAGTATAGATTATCTGATAGTAATCGCTGCATACTTGTACTTGTGTATGTGATCCCTTATGGAGGTGCTTAGAAGCGACGAGGCACCTCCGCACTAACCAGAACAACTCACGAGATGACCAAAACTTCACAAACATTAGACCTTGACCGCGACATAAAGATAAAAATTGATATGAACTTCACCGCTGCCGTTTTCGTGTGAATCGCCACTTGTTACACACCAGGCCACGGAAGACCAGTTTCTATCGCTATAGTCAGCTCTGCCATAGCACTTGCTGGACAAGTAATATCTAGGGCTGATTTGGCAAGTTTCGCATCGGCAACGAAGAATGCATTCAAATCCAGCAAAGTTGCAGGCCCGTTTCCTCGCAGACCCCATACTCTGTGGATTATTGTATGCAAAGCTAAAGCGCCTCGTAAATTTCAGCTCCAGACTAAAAGCAGTCCTTTGATGTCGGAAGAGGCGCTCGCCGACAACTTAAGCAAGTTACTTGTGCAGCTGATAGACACGCAGACACTGGAGTGCTTCGGCTGGCCGCATGACCCCGTGGATACGGTGAGGGCAAATATTTTTATCTAATTAGTTGATACCTGATTCCAAGCCTCTCTTGTTTTTCTATTCTCACTATTTTTATATTCTATTAATTTATTATTATTCCTTACCCATGGTTCGCACGGGTATTTAACAAAAATATTACACAGATTGGGTTACACTATTGAAGTTTTCATACGGATCCCTAACTTTTTTTATTATAGCCTATATAAGGGATAACGTAGGATTCTAATAGTGAAATATTTTTTCAAATCGGACCAGTACTTTCTGAACCTATTCAATTCAAACAATCAAATCTTATAATTATAATATAATTATTATTTGAACAAATCTTTTACCATCAGGTCTTGGAGAAGGTGATCAAGGAATGCGGCGTGAAGCCCGCCGTCCGGGATTGGACACGCGTGCAGCGGCTACGTGAGAACGCCAAGCACCTGTTCATACACGTCGTCGACGACAAAAACGTCGCTGTAATGCTGGATACACACACCATTGACCAAATCATCAAGCACATGCTTAATCAGTTCAGTGACAGAATAGAGGAGAATGAAATCCTAGCTAGTTAGGAATGTGTGACGAATCTGTGGCGCGGTGGGCGAAGGTCTGCTTGCGACGCGGGAGGTTGCGGGTTGGATTCCCGCCTCGGGAGAAATGTTTGTACGATCTGCAGATGTTTGTTCAGGGTGTTATGGTCGTTTTCTGTATATAATAAAAAATATCTATCTAATGTGTTGGATATAAAGGGTGCTAGATGACTGATATACATTTATATGTATATCGCTTAGCTCAGGGTTAGGTGATGGTGTGTGGATTGTCCAGCATTTTTTTTAATGTAGAATGTATGTACTGAATAGTAAAACATAAGTGGTATATTTTTACGTTTTACAAATAGTTATTACTATTATGAAATCATGTTTATTGTTAAAAATATCTTGTATAGTTTTTATTTTAGTAGAAGGTAAAGATTTTTCTTTTTAATTTTTTTATGAATCATGAAAATCTTAATGCAATAATTTTTGAAGAAAGTAATCAACTTCTATTTTGAAAAAAATAATTATAAATAAGGTCATGCTATAAGTAGATATTAGTTTATAAATATGTGAGACGTGGGCGGAGGTATTTAGAGGGTAGATATATATTGAAACATTTTGGGTTTTAGAAATATTGTTCCATTATTGCGACATTTTTACATTGTTATTTTTATGTTTAGTCTGCACTTTTTTACAAACCTTGTTGTGCCTTCGTTTTGCAAGTGGCTGGCTATTTTAAAGTGTTTGTTTATATTGTTTAAAGATCAATTTACATATTAAGCAAAGTTTTGATAGAAGATATAACTAAGCGTAAATTAATGGAAATAGTAAAACCCTATCTTATAAGTAATTATATTTTATATAAGTAGATACCTATTGTGATTTCTAAACAATATAAGACTTTATTTAAGGATATCCGTGCCTTGTATAGTGAAATATAATAAGTGCCTTTTTCAAATTGTTGATTATAGTTAGACTTATTATTCCTGCATTTTTGCGCAATGTTTTCATCGGGTTATATTGTTTAAAATGTTCATGTTATCTATTAATTACTAAATAAAATCTAAGTAACGTAATACTATTTTTATTCGTGCCGTGATTGCCGACGATTGCTGAGCGTTTTGCTATATAGTTCAAATTGAACTTGCATTAATGAGTGGATTTTGGTCCACGTATATTCAAAACCTAACTCAATAGAGCTTAAAAATACAGGGTATTTCCTAACAAAGTCGATGAAAAGCCGTGAGGAGGTGGGGTAGGTCACCTCGTTAGCCATCTATCTAGGCTAGATTACCATCATAATATCCATGATTTTTGTAAAATTTTTACTTGCATAGTGCTTAAACAGACAGTACCTGAAATTCTAAATAAAGCGCCCTAGTTTTATGAGTATTCACCACTATTCACATACATAAACACAATAATGAAGTTGATCGAAAAAAAAAACAGCTTTCATGCGCAATTTTGCTAGGTACAACTTAGGTGAGTTATAATTTAGTTTAATCATAATCACAGTCCACATTCAATCTTTATCAAATGGCTTTTTAAATGGTATGGATGTTTTTATTCTTAACACCCGATCTCCTAGATACATAAGGCGCGCGATGAAACGCTTATGTGATTGTGTAGGTCTCTAAGGTGTACTTAAACTGTAGGGTCTACTCTACACCCTACAATCTACATCCGGTATAGAATAGAAACACCCATACTATTTAGATAAAGATTGGGAGGTGTATTCCACCTACTCGATCATTTTCGGTAAGCTCACAGATATATATTTACTTAGTGTGGGTAAGCTTCTGTGACTGCTTGAAACGTAGATTAGATAGATAGTAGATTTGCACAGCATCTTAATATGTCCATGAACTGTCCAGCCGCCATTTCATTCATTCATGCATGCATTCATGTTATATATTTTTTTTGGTTACGTTGTTTATTTTAAAAATGAAGACGCGAAAGCCGATAAAGCCATATTGCCTAGTCTGAAATTTATCTTCTTTTCTTTACTTTAGTGTAAAATACACTTTAGAACATGGTCAGAACGTAGCTCGTAGGGGTTTTATTCTCATTGCTATACGTTTCAACTGGTCAGCCATTTTCTTTTCTTCAGAGGAATGCTAGAGAGCCATTTTCTTTTGCAGAGAGCCATTTTCTTTTGCAGTATGGTTGGACCAAAACCCGATAATTCGTTTTTTAAAACATTAATTGACCTATATAAAAGCCATTCCTACAAGCCAAATTTACGGTATATTAATTTAGCATAACCATTTTTCGTAAATCATTCTTTCGTATTTTCTGAAAAAACACGAAAAGTGATTTTATCGGTTTTTGTTCCGGACCTCCTCATCTGCTTTCTGTCAGTAGTGTCACGTAGTGTCGTTCACTCACATAAATTCATTCAGTAATCAATCAGTATTTCATTCATCATACTAAGACAATATGGGTGCATTCCGAATTACGATTACAGCGCTGATAGCGATCTCAACGATATTTTGCGTTCCGAATTAGATATCGCGATATTGACAGTGGAGTGTCAGTTTTGACAGAGCGCTCAGTGATTTCATTGGTGATATCGCAAAATAGCGACCTGTAATGACGTTTGACGCGACATCGTTGTCGCGATGTTGTCGCGCTTACAGTAATTCGGAACGGTTGTGAGCGCGATAATATCGATTTTAGCGTAATTCGGAATGCACTCTATGTAGTATCTCTACCTAGCAGTGTTTCCACTTTTAGGGATTTCGCCCTTTTTTGGGGCGAAACTACTTATTTCATGTATGACTTAGGGCTTTTTCTATTGCGACAGGGATTTAGGGCATTTTAGGGAAAAACTTACCTGATGTGGTAACCCTATTTATTCTATGCTCTATGGCTCTCCTATAAGGGGGATTCCCCAAATTAGTTTCGTATTATAATCCGACAAATGTTAGTTTATCTTTTGGATAGTACTATACCTTTGTTGTGAAGGACATCAGAAATTAGTTACACGATTCATGGATTTTTCTAGCGGTGGCAAAACACTAGCAACTAATTTGAATATTTTTGATTGTTTTTATATTTGTAAATGGGGACACAATTTTTTATATGAAAATCTTGAAGTGGTAGTTTCATTATAATGAAACTACCACTTCAAGAAGTGTTTGCAGATGGAATAATAATAATTATTATTATTCCATCTGAAACTGATCAAACACTGAAGTAGAACGATTATTCAGTGTATTGAAAAATGTTAAAACAGACAAACGAAACCGGCTGACAAATGAAACTCTCAACGGAATATTACACACAAAATTAGGGATGCTGGCAAACAACTGATCAATTTTGGAGCCTACAAATTCCATGCTCAGTGCCGCAAAAAGCTGCAAAAGCAATGCTTCGGCTTCTACGTATTAATTAATGTATTTTGGTATTAAAATTATGCAAAAAGATGTGTTTTTATTCATGCGCCCTAAATTAGGGTATTTTGAAAAATAATAAGGGATTTTTAGGGATATTTTGCAAAGAATTTAGGGCAAAACCAAAATCCTAAGTGGAAACACTGCTACCTAGTCTGTGGACAATATCACAAGATTTTGTTGTGGAGAGAGGACGTGTTGAAAACATATTTTTTCAATAATGTCGAACATTCCTCTTGTAGTGAGACTTTTAGCATCCTCTGTATCGGTTGCTAACAGAGCTGGTAAAATTGTACGAGATGTGATGAGTAAAGGAGAACTAGGTATTGTTGAAAAGGTTGGTAACAAGTGGTTTCGAAACTCAAATTATTTGAGATTCGTGTATTAGTGTTCTGTGGTCGAAACTTTCACTGGGTAGGCTTCTCAGTACCAGATAATATAATCTACTTCAGTACCTATTTGTTTCTACAGGGCAAAGATGACTATCAGACAGAAGCAGATAGATCAGCACAAAGGTGTATTATTGCATCACTTGCTGCACAGTACCCTAAAGTGCACATCATTGGTGAAGAAGACAGTCCAGAAAATGAGGTTGGTGCTTAGTCTTATACAATCATTTATTTGCTGCTCACACCTTAGCTCACACAGTATAAAATAGATTTAAAAACGCATTTGAAAAATCAAATAACAAACATTTAACTTACTACTAATTATAAATAATAGACGACCTTTGTGGCGAGGTGGGTGAAGGTCTGCCTGCGACGCAGGAGGTCGCGGGTTCGATTCCCGCCATTGTTCTGGTCATTTTCTATGTAAAAATGTATATCTATAACTGTCTATGTACTGGTATATTATTATGTAGGTATATCAGTTAGAAGTACCCATAACACAAGCTCTGCTTAGCTTGGAGCTAGACAATGCTGTGTAAATTATCCAGCATTATATATTTAATTAAATATATAACCTAGATGTCTAAGTTAACAGTTCCTGATTCTTTCCTATTGTTTAGGCAGAAGTACCCAGTGACTGGATTGTAGTGGACGCAGATAGAGAAGTTCTATCTCTTAAATGTCCTCAAAGTCTGGGAGGTGTGAGAGAAGAAGATATTGTTGTTTGGGTCGATCCTTTGGATGGCACTTCGGAATACACTCAAGGTCTGTATAAAGTACAAGAATAACAAATGGCTTATGCTTCTGCAAGATTTCATGATTGCAAATACTTATGATACATATGAAGCCAAATATAGGTGCTCTTGGTTATATTGAAGAGAGATTCATGGGAAAGATGAGAAGAGTAATTTATTATTTGTACATATTTTAATTTATTACTTTTTTTTCTGGATGGGTGGTCAATTTTAGGTGCTCTAATGTTGAAGAAAGATCCCTGGGAAAGATGGAAAATGTATTTATCTCACCCATTTATTAGTATGAAATGGTATTTAAGTTTACTCCAATCAAATTATGGTAAATTTAATACATATATATGTTTGGCACTAACATTTAAACTAATAATCAATAATCCATGAAACTATGATGCAATAAATCATTATTTACATGAATAAAACTACCATCGACTTCCTTCTAATACATACCTATTGGGGTTTGAGAGGTGTGGATAAAAATAACTTGATATTGCATGGTGCATGCTAATTACATCTTTCATTTTTATTTTTTAATCTACATACCTACTAGATTATACATAAATTTTATTCTTACAGGTTTCCTAGAACATGTGACAGTATTGATTGGAATATCAGTCAATGAAAAACCAGTAGCGGGTGTAATCCATCAGCCTTTCTTTAAGACCGTGATTGGTAATGAAAACGTTTTGGGGCGAACAATATGGGGGTTGCAAGACGCAGGAGTGGGAGGCTTCACACCCGCTCCCCCTCCGGACTCCCTGGTCATCACCACCACGCGGAGCCATTCCAACCCTGTTGTTGAAGAGGCTCTACAATCTATGAATGCCTCACAAATAATCAGAGTAGGAGGGGCTGGTTACAAAGTATGTAGCTATAACTGTTGCTTTGCGTTTACATAATAATCTTTTGAACTCTTGTGTTAACAAAGATCACCATTAACAATACTATAAATCTCAGTATTGTAGTTATTGAATGCTTAGGATCTTCTTATGACCTATGACAGAGATTCTTAACAGATGTTATTTGAAAAGCATACACAAAAATGAATAGTGATCATGTTAATGTCAAGATAAAGATAATACTTTAGTAAATATTTAAATACCTTATTGCTTAATACATATTATGTCTATATGGTAAAACTAAAAATACATGTACGGCATCACATTGCCATACCTACATGCATTTCAAACCCTGATTTCAAATAATTTACGCATTTTGTTGACAAAGTGACGTAATTTTTCTCTATTCTACCCTAGAAAACAACAGCTAGCCTATAGGTACCTAAAACACAGTATTTCTTACAGGTACTGCAACTATTGGAAGGTAAAGCATCATTATACTTGTTTGCAAGCCCCGGTTGCAAGAAATGGGACACTTGTGCTCCAGAAGCTGTATTATCAGCTGCCGGCGGGAAACTGACAGATGTTATAGGGAACTATTACAAATATGGTGCGAATGAGCCCAAACCTAACAAAACAGGGGTCCTTGCTGCTATTAATGATGAATTGCATAATTATGCACTCACTAGATTGCCACAGGAGCTTAAGAACACTTTAGCGAATAAGTAGAATTTTAGAATCTTAAGTAGACCATAAAAATCGATGTAAATAAAAGCATTATTTATTTCAAACAATGTTTATTTTAACAAATAATGTCAACCTTGTAAAAAAAAAACCATTGGTAACAGAATTATGCACAAAATAACTTAATACTTGTAATTGTATTTTACTATTGCATCACTCAGGTTATTTTAAAGCTTACGTTTCACATGACTCTTAGTGATTTATAATAACAAATAATGTCAACCTTGTAAAAAATCATTGGTAAAGTAACATAATTATGCCCAAAATTACCTACATAATACTCTTAATTGTATTGTACTAAGTATTACATCACTCAAGTTATGTTAAAGTTTACTTTTCACATGACTCTTAAGCATTGTTTTTAACTCTCGCCTGAGAATTTTGCCGGAAGCATTCTTAGGGAGTTCGTTGATGAATATTACGCCGCCTCGTAAACGCTTTGCTGGCGACACCTGAAAAAAGAACATCAATTACAATTTCTTTTATAAAAATGTCTGACTTACCTGTAATTGAGTTTAGTGCACAATATCTTAAAATTGTATGTAGAATTTTAAGATATTGTGCACTAAACTCAATTACTTAGTAGGTACGTAAATAAAGGTTATTTCAGTGAGTGAATATGACCTTCCTTCTATTACAACAAGCGTTTTCCCTTTCTAACTTAAAACATTTCAAGCTGTTAGAGCATACAAAATCAAGCAATTAAATATATCAGACACGCGAACCGGAAACAATAAACTGTATTTGCAAGTTATTAAAATTACTTGTTGTAATTCTTACCTCACACCATAAAACAAATGATTGATACTAAGCGACTTCCGTGTGGAAGGCTCTAACTCTAAGGGTAACTTTACCCTAGTACCTATAAGCTCACTTAAGCTTACATCTATCTGGGTCAATTTACTATAAGAAACCGCTTAAAAACATTTTTTATAATCGAGCTATAATGGAATAAAGTTCATTTCAGCTTGACTAGGGACTTGTCGACTACAAACTTTAATGAACTTCGTAATAAATTTCGAATCTAGATAGTATTTATTTCTGCTTAGCTTGGGGCTAGATGATGCTGTGTGGATTGTCCGGCATTATTTATTTATTTATTTTTAAGCTTACTTAAGCAATACAGCAGATGGCGGTTAAACAGCGCTTAGGAAACAGACATACCTTAGACTCAACGAATTTGACTAGTTCCGTCTCAGTGACCTCGGCTTTAGGTTGCTTGACGACGAAGGCGATGGGCAGCTCCCCCGCGGCCTCGTCGGGCTGCCCCACCACGCCCGCGTCCGCCACTCCGCCGTGCTGCAGCAGAAGCGCCTCCAACTCTGCCGGTGCCACCTGGATAGGTACATACATAGTTGTTTAGAACTCAATTCTGAACTCAATTGGGCCACTGTTCATCCTGGACATAGGTACATACATAGTTATTTAGAACTGAATTCTGAACTCAATTGGGCCACTGTTCATCCTGGACATAGGTACATACATAGTTATTTAGAATTGAATTCTGAACTCAATTGGGCCAATGTTCATCCTGGACATAGGTACATACATAGTTAGTTCTTTAGAACTGAATTCTGAACTCAATTGGGTCACTGTTCATCCTGGACATAGGTACATAATATAGTTATTTAGAACTGAATTCTGAACTCAATTGGGCCACTGTTCATCCTGGACATAGGTACATACATAGTTATTTAGAATTGAATTCTGAACTCAATTGGGTCACTGTTCATCCTGGACATAGGTACATACATAGTTAGTTCTTTAGAACTGAATTCTGATCTCAATTGGGCCAATGTTCATCCTGGACATAGGTACATACATAGTTAGTTCTTTAGAACTGAATTCTGAACTCAATTGGGCCAATGTTTATGTATCAGACAAACTGTGCTCACTGTTTGTGAATTGCAAGAGATTTAGTGGAAGATACGATCCTGACACGGATTCGCGCGAAATTCAAATGTTTTCGTTTAAGTTCAACAGGTACGAAAGTACATACACTTGGGTGCAAAAAATTCGCACGTATGCAACATTTTGACTTTCGCTGCATTTTTATTTTTGTGATTTTAACGGTACTGCAATATGTTACTACCATTAAAACAAAATGCACACGTAGGCTTTTGAGTGACACATCGAGTGACCATCAACCTCTATAAACAATACAATATAGCATAACCCGAAATCGCTCGTTACAGGTAGAGACGCTCGCACTACTTGTCACAGGTATAAAATGGTGCATTTTAAGGGTAGTGACCTCATTCGCACATCAACCTTTTCTTTGAACAGTCGTCAATTGATAACATCGTAACCCAAAATTAAAAAATGAGTACCACACCAGAAATAGCCGCTCAAGTGGTGGCCCTACTTCAAGCAGGGAAAAACCAAATTGAAGTGGCAAGACAACTGAATCTAAGCCGGTTCTCTGTCCGTCGAGTATGGCAGAGGTATCAAGAGACTGGCGGCTTCAAACGGCGCCAAGGATCTGGCCGACCCCGTGCGACAACAAGGCGTGACGACCGCTTTATTGTGACGACTGCATTGCGCAATCGGCGTTTGAATGCAGTTCAATTGGGACAGCGTCTCCAAGAAACACGGGAAGTCGATGTCAGCCGATGGACAGTTAGAAGACGACTACGGGAAGGGAATCTGACTGCACACAGACCAGCAAATGGACCGAAACTGACCCCAGCCCACCGACAAACCCGCCTTCAATTCGCTCGAGAGCATTTGGAATGGACTGAAGACCAATGGAGCGCAGTTCTGTTCTCTGACGAGTGCAGGATGTGCCTACATGGCAACGATGGAAGAGGAAGAGTCTACCGAAGGCCAGGCGAGCGATTTCAACAATGCTGCATCGAAGAACGAGTCTCTTACGGCGGTGGATCATGCATGTTCTGGGGAGGCATATCACTGGAGGCAAAGACTGAACTTATTTTCATCTCCGGAGCGAATCCTGGCCGCCGATCAAGGGGATTCACTTCTCAAAGGTACATTGAGGAAGTACTCCAGGACCACGTTGTACCATTTGCGGGATATATTGGAGAAAACTTCATCTTCATGCAAGATAATGCAAGACCGCATACGGCTCGTATTGTGTACCAGTACCTTGAAGAGGTTGCGGTGCCTGTCATGGAGTGGCCAGCTCGCAGCCCGGACCTCAATCCGATTGAACATTTATGGGACGAGCTAAAAAAACGAGTTCGGGCCAGAGACACTGCCCCAACGAGTCTCCAGGAGCTGCAACATGCGATTGAAGAAGAATGGGAGGCCATACCGCAAGATTTTATAAAAACTTTAGTTCAGTCAATGAAAAAACGCATGGACAGGGCCGTAGCCAGAAATACTATTCGGGGGGGGGGGGGGGGTTGAGCCTTAGACCCGCCCGAAACAATATGCAACATCTCATCATCCGAACCATCATCTCAACAACATCATATACTTATGCTAGTAGTATAGTACCCGGAGTGGTTTTTGACTAAGCACTTTCCAAAAAAAACCGATATAAAAATAATAAGCATAAGTAACGGCGAGCGGAGCGAGCCGCAAATTTTTTCTGATTTTTCCGATGTTTTGTAAAATAGTACGCAAAAGTGTGAGATATTTGGTTTTTTGATGATTAACCAAATAACTTCTACTACAGAATGAACGCCATTTTTTTTAGCGACTTTGGATGTTCTGTAAAATAGAATCAAGAGTGACAAAAGATTATGATTACCGAACCCCGAAAATTTTAGAGGCTTTGCGGTGGTAATTTTGGAGTTTGGTGAAGTTTGGTAAGCAAGGTAAAAAAAACAAAAATTGTTAGATTTAACGTTTTTTGCTAAGAAGAACAATTTTTGTTACTTTTTCGGATGGTCACGTGGTAGTATAATAAAAATTATATATTTAGTGTATTATATATAGTGAGCGGAATGAGCGCCTACATTTTGTCGTGCTTGCGGCCGCTGAAAATGGTTGAGAAATTGTGACATTTTCGCACGCAAAGCTGTTTAAAATCTTAGAAGACTTCAGAAAGAACGGCGAGCGGAGCGAGCCGCGAATTTTTTCTGACATTTTCGGTCGTTAACTCAAAAATATAAAAAAAAAATCCGATGGTTTGTAAAAAAGTACGCAAAAGTGTGAGATATGACAGCTAGCCCCGAATATTTAAAAAACCGTGGTGGTAATTTTGGAGATTGGAGATCGGTATGCCAAAATTGTAAGTGAGCGGAATGAGCGCCTATATTCTGTTGTGCTTGCGGCCGCTGAAAACGGTTGAGAAATTGTAACATTTTCGCAAGGCTGTTAAAAAGCTTAGAAGACTTCAGAATGAAAACGGCGAGCGGAGCGAGCCGCGAATTTTTTTTTGACATTTTCGGTCGTTACCAAAAAAATATTAAAAACATTTTTTCTATTTTTGTAAAAACAGCTAACGGAGGGAGCAATTCAATTTTGGAAAAACAAGAAAATAGGTCTATTGATTTACGAAATTAAAAGTAATGTCGTGATCAGCCTGCCTAGCTGGAATCGGCCGTAAATGAATGCGGTGCGTGCACCCAGCTCATTTTCACATGGTGTAGAGCCAAATTTTGATGAAAAAAAATTTTGATTTTTCAAGACAGAATGACCTATAAAAAAATTTTGTGCTGCGTGCTTACATACAATACAATGTAAGTAAGATTCCCATTGTGTATGTAAGATAGGTACACAATTAGGAGTCGCATGGCTTGGAGCGCGAGCGCGTCCCACGACGCAGAGCGCGCTGTTGTAAATGAAAACGAACAACTAGACGAAAATTTTTTTTGTGTTTTTAAGAGAGAATAACCATTTACAGTGCTGTTTGCATCACTGTAAATGGTTATTGCTTGATCCGAGAAAATTTTTGCTACTAAAGTTAGATTTTTAACGGTGCCTCAACATTTCGGGGGGGGGGTTTGAACCCCCAAACCCCCCCCCCCTCCCTACGGCCATGCGCATGGAAGCAGTCATTCGGGCTAGGGGAGGGAACACCCCTTATTAATAAAAAAGTTTTTATGCTGATTTTCATGTTTTTAATTTAATTTCAACCTCTAACTTTTATTGTGTAAATACACAAAAAACAGGTACTTCAGACATTTACCCAAAACTCACTAAGTAGACGTGGTATAAGGACAAAAAAGGTTTTGAATAGGTTTTGAAATAAACTTTAATATTAGATACCAAAAAAATAAGAACAAACATGTTTTTTTTTATTTTTGAAAATTTGATGAAAATCTATACATGTGCGAATTTTTTGCACCCAAGTGTAGTTTGCCGTAAATAAATCGTAAAATATTTACATAATAGTAGGTAGGTATAACTTATTTTACTTTTTTTTAGCAGAAAAAGAATACTACTATTTTCCTACAAACCTACGTCATCGCTTATCTAGCATTCGTGTTGGGTACTGGATGATAGAAAAAATATTCAAGCGTCTATAAAGGTGTTTACATCGTATGATACTTTGTTAGCTCCAATATGCGTCACAGCCTATTTATAAGCTAGCCATGAACTTTGCACTTATATTTCTACTTATCTAAGAATCGTACGATTGATAAGATAGATAGTATACAAATTATTTGGATTGGATAATTTTTATTTGTTGTTTCATGTTCATAAATGAAACA
Source organism: Eupithecia pulchellata (assembly GCA_963931895.1). Lineage (NCBI taxonomy): Eukaryota > Metazoa > Arthropoda > Insecta > Lepidoptera > Geometridae > Eupithecia > Eupithecia pulchellata. Next base: position 7,623,124 of record OZ007537.1, on the reverse strand, counting down.
TAACGATTTTTTCAGTCCGTTTTTATGCATTAATGAGCACGCCTCCGTTTGTTCACCTCAATGGGGCTGTAGGCGACAGCCCGCCTGCGACGGAGAAGTTGAAGATTCGATTCCCGCCTCGGGACATATTTTTATATGAGCCGCAGCAATTTTTTCGGGTCTATATACAAATTTAAATATGAAGGTCCGTCATAGAGAGGTCGTCAGAATGATTTACTTAATGTGATGTATATCAACTTATCTAGTATCCATAACATAAGCTCAGCTAGGCTTAGCTTAGATAGCGCTGTGTGAATTATCCATCATTATTTATTGGTTTTATAATTTACAAATTTTATTTGTGTCACTTGTATTCATTCGTTTGTTTCATCCGTATTCAAATAAAACAGACGTAGCTCGAATCTAGTTACCTGGAATCCTTTATACTTGATGAGTTCTTTCAATCGGTCTACGATGTAGAAATATCCGTCTTGGTCGTAGTATCCAATGTCCCCTGTCCTGATGTAGCCCTCGTTATCAAGGAGTTCGTCGCTGGCCGCCTTGCTGCCCATGTATCCCTTCATACGAAGCGGAGACTTTATCCAGAGCTCGCCTTCTTTATTCGGTCCTAGCTTCTGGCCGGATTCTATGTCGATTACCTGTGAAATTGCATTGGATGATAAACTAGGACGTATAAAATATGAGCAAGTTTAATTTTTCTTAGTCTTTAATTATCATAAGGCTTTGTGAAGATATTTGGCGGTAGACAATGCCAAAACCATTAAGTGTAAGCTCATATATTGCGTTCAAACTAAAATTAGCTCGATAGTCACGAATTCATGATAAATGATGATTCACTCCTTATTAAGTGAAGGTATCAAACGACCACAACATTATGTAATAGACATTAATTTGTCTTTTGAGAATAAATGAATATTAAACTTTAAAACCTGGGCCAAAGCAACCTACTGATTTGGATATCTGCTATGATGTAAAATTAGACCTAGAATTACCTACATAAAGACTACTTTTTATCCCTAAAAAAAGCGTGGGAAGTTGCGGGCAGAAGTTATTTACGACTCATTTAATGCCGAGAAACTTTAGAATGGTGGGAAATAGATAAATATTTTTAATACAATGAGTCATTGTTATAAAGATCCAAAACACCTTACGCAAATATGTTATTGTTTTACTAAAAATTGTTGTTATTTTAGCATAATTAGTCGGGAAAAATTAGGAAAGTTTGCATGTATCATCTACACAACAAAATAGCTCCAACTCAGTTTTTGACCCCGGTACCTAAAAGCTCGGTAGGTAATGTCAGTAATGTCGTATTTGGAATAACATACCTATTATTTAGAATTGGGATAGGTCCGAGTCACTTTAATTTTTTTGCTTTCATAAAACACCACACTCATCATTATCAAAAAGTTTACAAGCATTTACAAGTAACTATTGTTAGTAACCATAAAGCTATACCTTAATCTGCATGCCAGGGCCGGGCGTGCCACAGGAGCCTACTTTCTCTCCACTCGTTAGATCCACACAGCAAGCCATGGTTACTTCTGTAAGGCCGTAACCCTGCCTTATGTAATCTATTCCAGTCCTGCAATGACATTGTATTGAAAGACTGGGATAGATTCAAACTAAAAGAATAAGCTTGAATATGTGCGTACATACTGTTAATTCGAAAGCTGGGATTGTGTTAAATAAGACATATTCAACCGCTTGTCTATCATTTGACTCATATTTACATACTTAGGTATATTTTTATTGACTATTGAAGAGTGGAAGACGAAACTTTTCTTTTTTTCTGCATTACCAAATATCTTTCTTGACTGTTTGTTAAAACGCGAAAGATATGAAAATCTTAAAAGTTAGCCAACCACCCCCCTAGCTACTGCAGGCAGAAAATAACTTCCTGATGCTACATCTACACGCACAAAACGCATCCCTTATCACATAATAACTGTCAGTATAACACCATGCTATGTATTTCTAATAGAAAACCATGAACCTACCGTTGAGAGACTGCCTTCTGGACTGCACTTGAAAGTGGTGCCGCGCCACACCACACCTCCACTAACGACGTGAGGTCGTAGTTAGTCACCAGCGGGTTCTTTGCTAGGAACACCGCTAGAGGAGGTACCAAAGTCGTCAGATTTACCTGAAATAATAAGTTTGTTTTATTTAGAAAATAAACGAATTTCTAATAACATCTGGTCCATTAGAGCTTATGTTGTGGGTACCAGATGAAGGTATTGACTCTCTGCACGACCTCTGTGGCGCGGGTGGCGAATGTCCACCTGCGACGCAGGAGGTTGCCGGTTCGATTCCCGCCTCGGGACAAATGTTTGTACTATCTGCAGATATTTATTCAGGGTGTTCTGGGCGTTATCTATGTATAATAAAAAAATATCTATCACTAAAAATATTTAATCTATTGTATTACCTATGTATATCATTCACCTAGCACCCATAGCACAAATTTACTATAATTAGTAATTTACTTTGCTTAGCTTGGGGCTAGATGATGGACAATCCACACAGGATTGTCCAACATTATTTATTTATCTGAAGATGCACGCCACATCTACGCGAGACGGAAAACGTTTATATGAGTCACAGGCCATCTGTGTCCTACAATCTGTGAGGTGCTAATTACTAAGTTAACTTTTATAGTGCAGCACTAACCTTATAATTTTGAATGGTCTCCAAAAATTGTTTTTCCTCAAATCGCATTAAATACACACATTTAATATTCATAGCCATAACTGCAAAGGTGGTGATGAAACCATAGGCGTGGAACCAGGGTATGAGAGACATGCCGGTTATGATTTCTCTACTTTTCGCCGCCCTTGAATGCTGCAAGTAATATCTGAAAACGTATCCCTTATTATTTTCATTACGAAACTAAATTAAGTCAAATGTAATGGAGTGCGTTAACCGCTATACCATGAAATTGATTTCGTGGTGTGCGGCGGTTAGGGCATTCCCGTACCGAGTGACGGCCACGCGTTCAAGACCCGCTGAAATCAAAGCTTTTGGGGTATTACTTAAGTTCCATTCCTTGAGTTTACCCCAAGTGCTTACGAAATATAAAAACAAAAAACACTATGTTATGTTAGGATATTAAGCTGATATAATGGTTTACACTAAAATAAGCCCGCTTATACATTATTTTGGTGTTTGTGTAAATTCTAGCCAGCCGACAGTGATTTGTCAACATGTGTGTTGCACTAGAGTGCTTTATACCGTCTCGTTTGATAAAACTCTACTCACTTCATATGTGCAGCTAATGTTAAAAAGTTGACATGTGTCAGCATTACTCCTTTAGGCAGTCCAGTGGTCCCCGATGAACACAACACAGCCAAGGTATCCTCCGCACCGTTCACATCCTCAAGGACAAAGCTGTCCACATCTACATGCTCCTTTATCAAGTCGTTGAACATAAGTCCCGGCACAACTTCAAAATCTCCAAAAGTTACCAAATGCTTCACATAAGGTAGGTCTTTGCTGCAATCATGTATATTCTGGGCTGAGATTGGTGATGTGAATATGATTTTCGGTTTGGTTATATTCAGAATGTGAATTATTTCACCTGTAAAGAAATAAGTAGCAATAGTGTCAAGAGATTCAGATTAAAATCATAGTGGAGTTTTATTGTACCTTTAGGTAATATAAATTAGATATTTGATGCATATTAATTATTGTTTAACAGCTGCTCTAAACAACTTGTTGGTGGGTTTAACTGAGCAAAAGCAGAAACACTACCATCCAATACCATGTTCAATCCACAATTATACTGCCAATAGTTTTAGGAAGAGGTTCCTACCACAGAAGCAGGTTCTATTTTGTAAAGAAACGCTAAATCTATAGTAATATCATAAAGAGGAAAGATTTGATTGATTGTTTGAATTGAATAGGCTACAAAATTACTGGACAATTTGAAAAATTCTTTCACCATTCCAATCCTACACTATCCCTGATCAACATAAGGCTATACAAGATTTTAAAAAAATTAAGGGTTCCTTAAGAAAACTGCAATAATGTAACCCAACATGTGTTAAAATTAATATTTTTTGGGTAATTTCCAGTCCAAAGTTGTCTTTTCCACCTAGCCAACTGGCTTGAAGGGGCTGATGTTAGTTATTGACGTTATTGTGTATTATTATTTAAGGTACCTGGAGAATAGGTGATGTTGAGGGTAGAGAGCATAGCACCACAGTACATAACACCCAGTGAAGCAATCATAAACTCAAATCTGTTTTCACTGCTCAGTGTTACCAGATCTCCTTGTTTCACTCCCAGCTGTTTGAGTTTCACCGCCAAATTGACACTATTCTGAACTAAGTATTTATATGTGAAAGATTCTCCTGTCTCTCCACTAATCTGGAAGGAAATTATATGTATAAAATGTACCTTTATTCCTAAATATTAAGTACCAAAGAAAATTACATTTAAACAACCATATTAGAACTAGTGTAAGAATATGTTCATAATTAAAAAATGTAGAAATATAAAATATTAATGTATAATTGGCCGTAAGGTTTGAACTATTTAACTGTTCATTTTGTTAAAACAATAAATAAATAATAATAATACTAATGCTGGACAATTCACACAGCATTATCATTATCTTTATTATCATAAAATACCTTTATCAATTGAAAAATAATACCTTTTAGCCTATAGCATTTTTTACAAGGATAAGCCCTGCAAAACAGGACTTATCCTTCATTAGTTCTAAACTAAGTGTTAAGTTCAAAGGTATACTTACCAAGGCTACTTTATCTTCTCCTTTTTTCAGTTGATCGAACATAAATTGCCCAAATGACAGGTGGGCTGGGATATGTTGCTCTTCCGGGCCCGAAACAACATTGTTATTTATGGTAGCCGACATGCTGAATTGCTTGTTGGTTCTTTTACAATGTTATCTCAAAAAAATTATCAAATAATTTGAAATACAGGCATATGTGTGCTAATCTCACAGGTGTCTGAAACAAAAGATCACGTATAAATCGGCACCGGTGTAATGTTAGCCACTTGTTATCACTATTTTATCAGATAATAAAATACTTAATTTGGATTAAAGTAGGCTATTTAAATACATTTAAACTTTTTACCTTTACTACATTGACCGTGATAAAAACAATTATGAGAGTTTGGGTGTTGCCGGTGTTGGCGTAATAGCAGGGGTCGAACAAAGTGCAAAGATCACTTTTAACAACTAGTTTATAAACAACTAGTCTAACATGAAACTATAAATAAGTATAAATCCATGTAGTCTTACCACACCTTCCTAAGCTCTACAACCTTCAGCTTTACAAAGACCACCATTGGATTAATTAAAGATTAGTAAGTAAAAAGTTTATGAGACAGAGCGTCTCGGACTTCGCATTTCCGTTATAATTATAACATAGAGTATAAACTTAAATCATAAGTTTTATTTGTAGAAAAATTAAACAATAAGAAATAATAAAAAAACACCGCTGAACTATTCCTACCACAGAGCATATACCTAATCACTACGATACGTAGTATCCCTATATAGTTTGTGTCACTACGTTACAAACGATTCCTACGTTAGTACCTGCCTGCTGTACCTATAGTTCGACCGAAACCGCTGTACCGCTCCTGAGGTATGCGCGCGGCGAGACGGGGGGGAAGTATCGGCCGCTCCGATCCATCAGTCTGCCGTCGACGCTCACGGCAGTAGGTCGCCTTTGTACCGGACGGTCTATGTCAGATACACATGAGATAAATATCCAAAGATGGGCCGAGCGCTATCTCGTGATGTCAAGGCCATAATTTTTAAAGTGGCCGAATATTTTAAGAAAAGAAAAGCAGACAGAGAGACCTTTGAATATAAAAGTGATGCAAATATTGCCAAAATCGTGGCAGACGCTACGGGGTACTGCGAAAAAACCGCAAGAAATGTGATAAAAGAGGGCAATTCATCAACTGAAAATTTGGGCCGATTGAAATTTAATTCGCCAAAACAACCAAAAACTATAAAGAAAAAACATGTTGTTGATGATTTTGATTTAGGAGTTATCAGAAGAAAAATTCATCAGTTTTATGAATTTGAAAAAAGAGTGCCAAGTGTCCGTAAGTTACTTTCAAGTTTGAAACAAGATGGCATATTAAATTGTGGACGAGAATTTCTAAGGAGCCTCTTACACACAATAGGTTACTGTTTCAAAAAATGCAAATCGAAGAGACATCTCCTTATAGAGCAGCCTAATGTAGTGTGGCGGAAAAAATACTTAACACAAATCAGAAATTACAGAACGCAAAACCGCAACATATATTTCCTTGATGAAACATACATTAACGCCAGTCACCATGTAAGCAAATGTTGGCAATCATCGTCCGAACCTGGAATTCATGCTGATATTGGAAAAGGACGGCGTTTGGTAATTCTTCACGCTGGATGTCGAAATGGCTTGGTTGATGGTGCATTGACGATATTCAAATCAGATGCTAAGACCGGCGACTATCATGGAGACATGAACGGGCCTACTTTTTATAAGTGGGTAGATGAAAAGTTAAAAGATAAATTGCTTCCGAATTCTGTGGTTGTCTTGGACAACGCGTCTTACCACAGCGTTCAGGTTGACAAGAAGCCAACCATAGCAAGCCTCAAAACCGAAATGCAGAACTGGTTACGGCGCCACAATGTTGAATTTTCGGAAGCTATGACAAAATCTCAACTGCAACTTCTTATCGATAATACACAAAAAGAGCCCGTGTACAGAATTGATGAACTCCTGAAAGCCAATGGACATACTGTTCTACGATTACCGCCGTACCATCCGGATTTGAATCCCATAGAGTTAGTCTGGGCTGATATTAAAAACAATATAGCTCATAACCATATTAACTCTTCTCTAGATGAAAAGATAAACTTATTGAATACATTGTTTTCGGAGTTCACGGCGGAAAAATGGCAGAAATGTGATGATCATGTCCAAAAAAATGAAAACAATTACTGGGATCGCGATAGTAGATTTGATATTATTATCGATCCATTAATTATAAATTTGCAGAACGACTCTGATTCAAATTCCGATGGCGAAACGGAAGATGAAGTTGAAGCAGAAGCTCTGACAGAATATCTGTAGATAATTTAGTTATAAAAAAATATAAACATATCGATATAATATATAAAACAAAAATATTGTTTATATTGGTACGATATCGTAAGATATATCCGACAATATCGATCTCATGTGTATTCTTGCTCTTTTTTCCTCGGCCCCCACTTCGCCGCACTTTCTTAGGGAGCGGTACAGCGGTTTCGGTCGAACTATACCTAACCCTACCTATACCTAACCTAAGTAAACCAAAGAGAATGAATACAAAAGCAAAGACAAAAGCACTACTTTTTTTTTTGCCATTTGTAGGTAGGACAAAGGCTAAAGCCATTCTGGCCATGCATATAACCACTACGTAAACACACAGTGTTCTACCATACTGAGTCTGAAGTCAAATAAGTACTAAAAAGTCCTGAAAACAAGATAATGTAGATACCTACCAACTTCAGACAAAATAAAAAGTTAAGATAGAAGTCTGTGAACAGCAAAGTGAGGCCGGTATTCTAAACAAACTATGCCTTGGCGTGTGCACACACAGTTACACGCACCACTTACAACGAAACTATGTCTTACTTTGCCTTGCTTGCCAGTCTAGCTCGCGGCTTGTAGAAGCAAGACATTATGAAAAAGCACAAATTTAACTTTCATAATGCCGAATTGTGTTGTGAAAGGTTGTAAGAATCAATCTTCAAAGGATAAAAAGCGGAATGGAATCGCATTTTACTCGTAAGTATATACCTACCTATTTGGAAAACAATATCTATAAAGTAGAATGAAAATAAAACTTCGACGTTATTACTAGGGACACAAGTGCTGCCATGATGAAGTGTTTTTGTTTACCCTGTTACTGGGTAATGTGAAATGCAACGTAACGCGTAATGTAACCTCCAATAAAACCGGCCAAGTACCGTAAACCGGGGCTACTTTGCGCCTGTCAGGATATCTTTGCGCCAAATCTGATAAATGATTTTTTTGTCATAAAAAAAAAGTTTGTTGCATTAACAAATTTATTGTTATCTAAACATGAAACACAATATCACAACACTCCCAAATTTTAAAATGAGGGCGCCAGTATTGTTATTTTCTCTGGAATGAGTTGCAGAGTGAAAGTGCATAAAAACACAAAAGAAAAAGGCTGCCAAAATCCAAGTGTATCTGCATAATCACCGGCTCAGTATTGGTAAGCTTTTATTTTCACATCTGTTATTCATTCTTCTAGTCGATTTAGAAGTATATTCTAGCAATTTATCTGCCAATATTTTATTAAAATGTTTTTATGAGAAGTGGTCAGAGAATGCTTAAAAATGGGGATACTTTGCGCCTGGCGAAAGTCACCGCATTGACGTTATTTTTACCTCCCTTAATATTTTTTAAGGAAAACAACTATGCCAAGAGTTTATAAACGAAAATTGGGACCTCGGAAGTGTGCATACTATACTGATGAACAATTACAGCTATGTATCGCAGCTGTGCAATCCGGAAAAATTACAGAAAGGAAAGCTAGCGAGCATTTTAATATTTCGCGACAAACCATTGTTAACAAACTTAAAAAGGCCCATATGCATGCCCCTGGGCCCCGTCCGATCCTCAATGAAGATGAGGAGAAATATTTAGCAGCACATACTGAGCAGCGAGAAAACAACGCTTTTGTAGTCGTAAAATATGGCGGTAAATTGTACGCTGTTATGATTGTTGACTTCGATGAAGAGGGAGCAACTGTGGACGCGATGCATAGCTGGGTAAAGACATGGAAATGGCCACAGACAAATGATATTAGCTATTTTGGATGGAATAAGATCATTGGATGCATTGACCCTCCAAAAGTGATCAACCGCCGCGGATTTCTCAGCATCAAAGAGCTGGACAACATAGAGTAGGGCATTGCGCCCTTAAGTACGTAAGGAGTCTTTGCGCCATAGCTTTAATGGATAAGTTATAGGCAGATTTAGAATATGGCGCAAAGTGTCCCCACCGAAGAGGATACTTTGCGCCAAAGTTTGATTAAAAAAAAAAAGTCTGATTATTGTGTTAGAAGGTCGTACTAGTAAATATACTATTTTGAATATTATAATCAATCGTTTTAATCCACATCCCATACATAAAATAGATTTTTTGCATCTTATAAAGGACGATACAAAAATCACTACAATTTTTGGCGCAAAGTACCCCCGGTTTACGGTACTCGCGCACGGAGGTTTCCATTACGGAGGTTTCTTGAAAATTAACAATGTAAATAAGTTTTTGGTGCTATCATGATTTTTTTCCCCTGTAAACAGTTACATACATAATATAGAACACTACAGATACAAACCTACAGAAATTGATTAAACTTAGCGCGGAAGATTTTGAAACAGTTTTTTATATCGAAACAGCAAACAGTCAACATAACACATCATAATCATAGTATTGACCGCGCTCGACGTTGTCTAATTCGCTGATCGAAGGAAGAAAATTTTTTGCATACGTCCGAAAAAGTCTCAAAAACCACAGAAAATCAACACCATCCACTAACGTTATGAATACCTATTTTAAAGAAATTCAATGGAAACAACCAGGTTTTTATCGATTTAGAGACTGAACATCAACATATAGCGCCTAAAGGGAAACACACCGGGGGGCGGGCAGCAGCGCCCTCTGCAGAACAACGCATGCCCAGCGTGGGGGATTATAGGCAAGAACCCCCAAATGATGAATAATTCCATCTATGGCGCTCATAAGGCGAGGCCTACGTCCAGCAGTGGACTTTTATAGGATGGTTATTTCTTAAACATATTTTACATTTCCTTAATCCTACGTCCCCTTCTTTTTAACAATAACTCACGTATCGGAATTCAGAGCCTAAAAACTTCAACATAAATTTTGAGTTCATGTAAAAAAATATATATAGGTCGCGTATTATACCTAGGTACCTACATAAAAGTTATACGGCCTCGCCTCACCTCGGAACATATGTTTGTACGATCTGCATGCAGATGTTTGTTCATGGCGTTCTGGTCGTTTTGTATGTACATATAATAAAAAAAATGTCAGTCGATCAGTCATCTAGTAGCCATAACACAAGTTCTGCTTAGCTTAGGGCTAGATGATGTTATTCTAGATGGGTTGTCCAGCGTCTGTCTATGCCTATGTAGGTATCCATAATAGATCTTTAAAACTACGAAACGGATTTTGATGCGTTTGTTAATAGACTAGCGGTTCACCCACCTGGCTTCGCACGTGTATTTAACAAAAATTGAATTTTTCATATGGTACCCAATTTTTTTATACCTATGTTCGTCTCGGAAAATTAAGGATTCAAATGGTGAAGAATTTTTCAAATGGGTCCAATAGATTAAGAGCCTATTCAATTCAAACAAACTAACAACCAATCAAATCTTTCTTCTTTATAATATTAGTATAGATATAGATTATAGAGTGATTCAAGACGAAGGTTTTCAAGTATTTTTTTTATTCTACCGTTAACATGCAGTAGTTTCAGCACTGCACCCGTGCGAAGCCGGACGGGTCGCTAGTGGACTTATTAATGAATAGGCGAAAGCATTGTACAGGGTGTTTCCTGTAATTCTTTAAAAATATCTACAAAGAAACCTCCGTTCGGCCAGGAATTTTTAACGGGTTTGAGAAGGTAGCAGACACCTAATTCAATTTAATTTTGACAAACAAAGACAAAATATAACTTTACGCGGGGAACGACGCTGGCACAGCTAGTCAGTAATACCAATAACAATAAGTAGGTAGGTAATGAAACGACACAATATTTACACACTTCACTACCTACTCGGGACTACCTACCTACATATTAGATGTGATAAGAGCGAACAGCGCACTCTGTTCCAAAATCAGTCACAGCATTGCGAGAAAAGAAATAGTCGTATACACAATATTGCATTTATCTCCTGCAATGAATAAAATAAGAATAATAGATAAAGTGGTGAACGGTGGCCCATCTCTAAGGATCCCAGCACATTTATCACTTGGCCAACATATTATAGACTGTTTGAGGAAAATATGCGAAGGAGGCGAGAGTGTTGCTTTGGTAAGTTTTTATACCACTGCATGCAGGTCGACTGTCGCCTTCCCAAACCGGCTGCTTATTTACCTTCTTAAACTATCCATACCTACTTACTATCTCACTGCTGTATTTAGAGTGTTTATTTGGATAGGCATGTTTTGTGTTGTAGTTTTAAGCTAGCCTAGCTATTTATCTACTGACATATTGAGATCTATACCTACCGTACCAACCTAGGTAGGCACTTAGTAGGCAACTTCACAACTTGGTACTGTATTATCAATCACATTACAAATACAAATACAAAAATGCTTTATTGTACACCAGAAATAGAACATAACAAAAGACATTATATAAGACAAGTACAATGGGCGGCCTTATCGCTTAGAAGCGATCTCTTCCAGGCAACCTTTGGATGGAAAGAATTATTTGGATATAAAAAAGGCAGGGGGTGTACCAAATTAATACATACTATCAATACTTAAAAAGAAGAAATAATAGATAAATATTAAGTAGGTAATATAATACCTAACTACACTATACGTAATACTTACACAGATAATATTTATAATATATATCTACCTAAATGTATATATATATATATATATATATAATTAATAATATATATAATACATATATAAATAATAGGTACCAATATTCAATTCTTTGATAGGAAAAACTCCTTGATATGAGCTTTAAAGACTGGTAAGGAAACTGGTTTTCTAATGGAGTCTGGTAGTGCATTCCACAGCCTTATGGCCTGGATGGAGAAGGATTTGTCGTAGAAACTGGTTTTGTGAGGCGGCATATTCAACACCAGATTTTCTGACGACCGGAGGACGCGGGAAGGATGAGGATGAGAGTCGTGAAGGAATTCAAAACGCTCCTTTAAATAAAAGGGAGTGACAGGATTAAAGATAATATTGTGAAGAAGAGAAAGGATATGCGAATGTCGGCGACGACGAACAGGAAGCCATTTCAGTTTTGTGCGGAATTCCGAAACATGATCAAATTTTCGTAGACCAAACACAAAACGCATGCATACGTTTTGTAGCCGTTCAACCTTATTGAGCTGCTCCTCAGTTAGATCAAGGTAGCAGACATCCGCATAATCAAGAATAGGAAGCATGAGAGATTGAGCAAGTACAATTTTAGTGGCAGTGGGCAAGAAGTTACGGAGTCTTCTCAATGAAGCAGCGGAGGCGAATATCTTTCGACTCACTGCATTAATTTGAGGGATCCACGACATGTCACTATCCATGAAGATTCCTAGGTTTTTAACACTTCTGCTAAAAGGAACTATAACGCTATCAAATTCTATTTTAGGGAGTGTGAGCCAGTCAATTTTAGCAGAAGTGCGTGAGCTACCTATTATTATGGCCTGTGTTTTGCTGGGGTTGACCTGGAGACCATAGGCTACGCTCCAATCACGAATGCAGATGAGATCGGCATTCGTGCGGTGAATTGCGCTGGCCAGATCTTGTAATGGAGATTGAGTGTAGATTTGAAGATCGTCTGCATAGAGATGGTAGGAAGAAGTTAGTTTATGAGAGATAGAATTAATAAACAATGCAAATAAGAGTGGAGATAATACGCCGCCTTGCGGTACGCCAGCGGAGGTGTTGCACCAAGATGAGAAACGGTCATCACTACGAATCCGCTGCCGGCGCCCCTGCAGATAACTGCGAAACCAACCAATCGCCGATGGAGATATGTTAATAGAGCGCATTATACCAAGGAGGATTTCGAAATCAACAGTGTTGAAGGCATTGCTGAAATCGAGTAGTGTAAGGATGGTCAGATGTCCGTTATCCATTCCCGATCTGATATCGTCAGTGATCTTGACAAGAGCAGTAACGGTACTGTGACCGGAACGAAACCCGGACTGGAAAGGATTTAAGAGGTTATTAGAAGTGAGGAAGGTATTGAGTTGACCATGAACAAGGCGTTCAAGGACTTTGGATAGGAAAGGAAGAATAGATATGGGTCGGAAATCCGAAAAGTTAGAAGGCTTGGATTTTTTGGGTAAAGGAATAATATACGCTTCCTTCCACACCATCGGAACAGTTTCGGAAGTAATAGAAAAGTTAAGGAGGTGACTTATCACAGGCAATATCTCCTCAATAATAGGAGTGATCATATTACGACCGATATTATCACCTCCTATGGCGCTAGAGGAGATGGACAGAATGGTCTTTTTAACATCACATGCGGCGAATGGACTAAAACTAAACGAAGGATAGTCAGGCAAGGGCAAGGTAGAAAGATAGTTAAGAGTACTAATTTTGACATTAATATCCATGTTAGATGTCGAGGAAAAGTGAGAGTTAAGTGAATCAATATTAATATTAGATGTACACGCTTCTTGACGTGCCTTGCCAATACCCAAAGTTCTTAAAAATTTCCAAGCTTTAGCTTGATCAACATTTGATAGAGAAGAGTGGATATAGCGGCGTTGAGCATCCCTACACATCCTATTGCAGCGATTCCTGGCGAGATGATACCTTTCCATGTTTGAGGCGCTAGCACATCGTTTGAATCTCGCTTTGGCAGCTGCCTTCTTGTGCATAAGGAACTTAATTTCGTCCGTGATCCACGGTGCTGGCAGCTGTTTTATTTTGACCAAGCGGATTGGTGCATGGACGTCAAACAGATTAATTAAATTAGAATGAAAGGCTGACAGCTTATCCTCGATCGTAACAGCCGTCATCACTGAACACCAGTCTACTTTAGAAGCAGCCGATCTGAGCTTTTCTAGATTCATACCACTAAAATTGCGCTGAAGAAGAGTCTTGTGTCTTTGTTTAGGAGGACGGAGTTTATAGGAGAGGAAGATAAGGTCATGATAGGAAAATGCATCTGCTGAGCATTGACCGTGCTTAGCGACATGCAGTAAGGATGAAGTGAAGATTAAATCAAGAAGAGACGGGGTAAGATTAGGAGAGTGATGGGTTGTACCAAGAGGAAGACTATGCAAATTGCAGGACTGAATAACTGAATTAAGGGCGGATGAACGTGAGTTGTTTTTGACTAGGCAAGTGTTAAAGTCACCCATAATAATGGTGTGACAGTAAATAGGTAATAGGTTTTCCAGCAGTTTTTCAAAAGATGCGAAGTAATTTACTCGAAGAGAAGGGCTATAGTAGACTCCAAGAAGAATTTTAGTATGGGAAAGGCAGACCTCGATAAAAAGATGTTCGCCAGCATTTGCTGGAGGAGGCTGTGAAGACATGCTTACAACTGAAAAGAGAATTTGTGAACGTAAGAAGATGGCCACCCCACCCCCACGACTGCCCGTGCGGTCATTACGAATAAGAGTAAAGCCAGGAAGAGAATAAAGGGAAGAAGGGAGAGAAGGCTTAAGCCAGGATTCTGAAACTAGTATAGCATGGATGTTTTTATTATCAAAAGAAGCTAACATGTCTGAGAAATGTGCTGGAATACTCTGGGCGTTTATATGAACTATATTGAAATTGTGTGCTACATCATTAAATTGTGATGATAGCGTATCGGAAAGGGAAGGAATACTCAAAAAGCTGTCGGCGCTACCAGAACTCGTGTCAATTGTGGAGATCGAGAGGAACTCATCATCATCACTGTCACTACCAAAAGTCATTGAATAAAAGGTACAAATAAATATGTATAATAATAATAAATGTAAAAATAAAAAATAAAATATATAAATAAAAAATACAAGATATAAAATGGACTATAAAAATAAATACCGCATCTAAAAGTAAAGCAATAAAATACGAATAATACCTGCACTCCATCTGCCAGCCAAACCTGGGTATTATAAACACACAAAACAAAGGAAACAAACATTCAAGAACACAGAACTAATTTTCACATACACACAAGTAACATACTTATACAATACACTCTGAGAAGTGACCTGCTCAAAGGACTTGACTTCACTTCTTCAATATGGCAATATGTTTCAAAGGACAAGGCGCGCACGACGAGCGCACGACACAAAAAGACATAACATTGACATTATGTGTTTGACAGATGAAACAAAACGTCAATCAAAATTAGCAGGGCTGCGTTCACAACCTACGCTCGAGCGCGCTCGGAGTGCAACTAGGTCGTTCATAACCTCAGGGGAAACGCTCGGTTGTTATTAACTAGAGCGTTCACAACCTCCGACGGTTGCAACTTTTTACCGGTGTAATTCGATCGACGAAAAACACTCTGACATTGACAGCTGTCATATTTTCCGTTGTCATAGTTTATTATCTACTTAAATATCAAGATTTCTACAGTAAATTTCAAAATTTTCAGTATTTATCAGTTATAGATCGTAGTTACAGTCAGTAGATACAATTTACCTCAAAGTAACCGCAAAACAAAAACAAAACAAACGAACGTCCGGCAACGGTAACGTCAGTTTTGTCATGACAATGTCAACTTTGACGTTAAACAACCGACTCGTTCTGAACCTTTGGGTAAGTTAAAATTTACACCAAACAACCGCACCCTGAGCCTCTGAACGCACCCCTGTTTGTTTTTACGATTTTAATTTTAATGTCAAACTTTAGATTAGAAACTAAATAAAAGTTAGCCACGCGCGGGTAACGGAGAAAAAGTTATTACGTCACTGTATCAGCTCTGCAGTCGGCCATACTCTCGATCATTGATGAAATTACTTTTTGGACGAGTTTGATGTGCCATCGCTGCCCGTCGCACCTCGCCTAGTCGAAGGGGCCCTGGCCTTTACCGCCGGCGCCGCCGGTACCGCAGGAACGCGGCCGGCAGGCTTAGCGGTACCTGCAGGCTTCAACTTGTTGAGCTCGGAGATACTACAAATCCGATGTCGCTGACCGTCCGGCGCGGCGATGTGAATGTAGCCGTCCCTTGTCCAGCATGATTTCACTCCGTAGCACTCCCTGGCCGCCATGAAAGCGAGGTGTCTGGGCCTCGTCAGAAACTCTGACAGGGTGATATTACTGCCCTTTAGCTTGGTTTTTGCAAACCAAACCTTATCCCGCATTGTTAGCTCACTAACCTTCACGAGAATCGGACGAGGCCTGTCGCCCTGCGTCGCGCGACCCATTCGGTGACACCTCCTAATGTGAGCCGTTGAAAACTCTGGCAAGTCCAATCGTGCACTGAGAGTGGATGCTACAACTTGTGCCGTGTCTTCCTTGGGTCCCTCCGGTATGCCATGCACAAGGACGATCTTGCGGCGGCTCCGCATCTCCTGGTGGTCGGCGTCATGTGCGAGCATCTCCACTTGCTGTTGTAGAGTCTTGAGGACACCCAGCGTGAACGCTTTGAAGGCTGCATAGTCCGCTGCAATAGCCTCCAGTGTAGTTGGTGAAGTGGACTTTACCAAGGCTCCCTCAAACTGTGTCATCCGGTCGTGGAGAGACTGGATTGCTTCAGACAGAGGCTGTTGACTGTCCATAGTGAAGTGTGGTGTTGTAGTTTTGCCCAGTGTTGTGAAACTTTATTAAAATGGAGATTTTGAATACGGCAGATGGAGCACTGAGGTATTTGAGCAGTTTATTGCATAAATTTACTTTAAAAGATGTATAATTTTAATTTTAATCAATAAATATAGATAGAGCAAAATCAAACAATGTTTTCACACCTACCCGCCTAGGCGAAAAAAGACATTATGTTATGTTATTTATTATTTATGATTTGTATATATGAGCTCATAGTGAGCACCTAGCTACGAGTACAATAAGCGTCAGAGAAAAGGATACACCCCTTAATAATGACATCGAGCCGTTTAAGATTTTTGTTCTATGACTAATAAGAAGTGGTGGCTAAGCGGTTCAGACATCTGCTCGGCATGCTGAAGGTCCTGAGTTCGGATCCTATGAATACAACTTCACTTTTGATGTTTTATTTTTGCTTTCAGCTTTTGTTAGTTTGTTGGTGGTCATTGTAATATTTTCGAAAACAAATATTGAGAATAATAGGCTTAATAATCTTTATTTAATAAAAATTATTACACATCAAAAATTTAAAAACCATAATATTAAATGAGTAACAAATTGATTATAGTAAGTATTATGCTTAGGTTATTAATTACTTAAACCTATATATTCACAAAACCAAAACGATAGCAAAATAAAATAAAATAGATAAGAACGTTAGTCTTCGTTGAAATTTATTGAATAAAAAAAGCTTCAGAGAAAAGTATCCACCCCGTTTTAAAACATTAATCTTTGCATGTCGCCACTGTCGAGCCAAGACAACATGCAAAATATCAAATCTAACAAAATTTATTTTACACTACCGGAATTACCACAACCAAAGGTTTGAACCAGGGTCCCATCGGTCCAACTGCACTCTAAGCCGCTTAGTTAACGACCCGGCTATCGAGATTCTTACGTCAGGTGGTGAAATTAAGAATCATTTGTTTAGCATAAATGACGTGTTGGTAGAATATAATTCTTCGCTACTGATTGACTGATATTGTATTTTAAAGTCACCCTCAACGCAAATAAATAATTATTTGCTATTGCGGGTTGACTTTAAAATTGACATGACAAATCATTAAGTGTTGTGCAAATCTGTCGTTAGTGTTTGTGTTATGCGATATCTATTCCTGTTTTGAAACAGTTATAATAATAATGGTTTGATTAACAACTTTTATAAAAACCAAAAATTGCGGTTCTCTGAACAAGAACACAGTATACAGACGATAAAACATCTAGATATGGGCATTACGATAAGATTATTGTTTGTTGTAAATATTGCTAAGTTATTGTTGCAATCATGTTACATTACAAGAGACTAACAAGGTGTGTTTATATTGTATTTCTAATTATCATCTTCATTACAGAGAAAAACAGTTCGGAGATGGATATAAAGGTGATGTGAACTGTGATCGCCAAGGCCCTCGCCCAATGGCTTTATATCAATGAATCTGAGCAACACCGTAATATTAGGGAAGTTCACTCAGAGGATCCCTTCAAAACTACGCCTGCAGTGCTGAAACTTTTGGAGTGTCACTGAGCACTGTCGACGACATCTTTTTATGGAGAAAAGTAGGATAGAGGATAAATCCAAAAACATATTAGACCTCAGAACAAGGCTAAGGGGGCCTAACACTAGCTAAATATCATATTATAAATATGTATATAAATATGGTGTATTGTTGACATTTTTACTAACATCATTGCAACAGATATAAAAAGGTTTATTGTTTGTAGGTTACTGTGGACGGATGTCATCCAGGCGAGCTAGAGAAACTGGCAGCCGCATGAACAGTGACCGATGCCTTGAAGTTTTGAAGGACGTAACGCTGCCGTCTATGCATGTCGCATATCCTGAAGGCCAAATATACCTAGTTCAGGATAATTCTTCAGTTCATCGGCCCCGAACCGTCCAAGCCTGGTTGAAGGCCAAGAAAAACAACGGAGTGGCCGGCTAAAAGCCCGGACCTAAATCCAATAAAAAACTTATGGGGTCAGATGGTTTTAAACTTAGATTTTAGTGAAATTATAATATAACATAACAGGTATCCATCTATTTCTTTTTTTTTTCAAGAAGTTTTGTGTTAACGATACACCATCTGACCTCGCATATTTTTCTTATGTTTAAAGGGTTATCAAAAACTGTGAAAAGAGAAAGATATAAATTGCTTAACTGTTACAGTTAGCATGTTGGTTCTTACTCTCACATGCACAGATATCAATATTTCATATTTGAACCTTATTTTTTTATTCAACAAATTTAACCGAAGACTAACGTTCTTATCTATTTTGTTTTTTTTTTTTTGCTATCGATTTGGTTTTGTGAATATATAGGTTTAAGTAATTTAATTAATAACCTAAGCATAATACCTACTTACTATAATAAATTTGTTACTCATTTACTATTATGGTTTTAAAATTTTTGATGTGTAATAATTTTTATTAAATAAATACTATTATGACAAGTATGTAAATAATTCGAGAAATAAATAAATATTGTTTATACACCATATTTTTGTATACACTTACTTACCTAATACCTTCTGAATATTTGTTTTCGAAAATATTACAATAACCACCAATAAACTAACAAAAGCTGAAAGCAAAATTAAAACATCAAAAAGTGAAGTTGTAATCATAGGATCCGAACCGAACCCAGGACCTTCAGCATGCCGAGCAGATGTCTGAACCGCTTAGCCACCACTTCTTATTAGTCATTCAACAAAAATCTTAAACGGCTCGATGTCATTGTTAGGGGTGTATCCTTTTCTCTGACGCTTACTGTACCTACGTCTTCAAAGGTCAACTGTCTATGTAAATTCTTAAAAACACCACTGACAACACACATATCTAAAGTTTATTAAAGATGCGCAATTTATCTAATTTATCCATCGCAATTATCTAATCTCTATTAGTTTACCACCCACTGCCACTGACCGTGTGTGTGTGTGTGTGTGATAGATAATTATAATAGGTATAGCGATAAATAATTGTAATAATAATAACAGATACTCCGCTATGTTAGGTACATCTCTAAACCTAAACCTTGAATTTTAATGAACAGATAAATGGAGACACCGGCGAGAAGACGGCCCATAAGCAACTGCTTCAAGGGACTGTGGACTTAGCCTGTGGCCTGAAGAACATCGGCTTGAAGAAAGGAGATGTGGTGGCTCTCTGTGGCGAAAACAAGCCGGAGTACCTCGTGGCAGCTTTAGCTGCTTTATGCTGCGGGGCTACTATCACTACGCTTAACTTGATGTATACCAAAGGTATATAGGTATATAGGATACTTAGGATCAAATTAAATACAAAACAAATGACTGTAATACAACGCATACAATACAATGCTGGCGCATCAACCTGATGCGTCAGGGTTGTGTGTGCCCGAAGTTCTTCTTAATCATTGCCTCCGACAGCCACAATATATCACCACAAGTTTCTGTCCTGCACCCCCTCCATCCGGCCCGATCTCGTTTAAACTACGTATTTCCTTTTGTTACAGAGGAAATAATCCACGTCCTCAAAATATCAAAGCCAAAGTTCATGTTTTGTTCGGAATCAGCCTTGAAGGAGCACATCTCGACGTTGAAAACAATTCCGGGCTTGAAGATGATTATACAGTTGAATGGCCCAGCCGTTGAGAGGTCCGTTTCGTTGTTTAACAGCTTGGTTGTACCTGGCAGTGATGTCCAGGGCTTTGAAGCACAGCAGATGGAAGGATCCGACGGCGCGTTCATACTCTACTCGTCAGGGACAACTGGCCTCCCTAAAGGCGTGATGCTTTCCAATCTAAATGTGTTGTATTCGATAGCAACGTTTGAGTAAGTATCTATCACAAGCATTCGTAATAGACCATCTTCATCATCATTCTGTCCTGGGATCTTGTTTTTCTTAAACTGATTGATTACACTTTAACCACTATAGTCTCTCTAATAGTAAGTGACAATATGGCCGTTCATTGTTAAAGGATCGATGATCGTTCTCATATAATCCGGTTGAGCTTCTACCACTCTCCTTTTCATATCATTTCCTTTCATTTGGTATCTTAGAGTTACAGGATCTTATGTTTCAGGGAATCAGATAAACCGTCCCAAACACTGATATCGATTGTCCCTTGGTACCACGCATATGGGCTGATGTCGACTATCAACAATGTCGTAATAAACGCGACAATCATTTACTTTTCCGAAGGCTTTAATCCTCTGTCTTATCTCAAATGCATACAAGAATATAAGGTAAGAAAGACGTATACCCGTACCTAAACACTATTCCTTATCAGTATTTTCTTATCATTTATGGTCGGTAACATACTTTTGCCGTGTGGTGCCGGCATAGAATTTCACCACCCCATCTCTTCCCGTGGATGTCGTAAGAGGCGACTAAGGGAAACACACCGGAGGGCGGGCAGCAGCGCCCTCTGCAGAACAACTCCACCGAACTGCGATCCCCAACCCGCATGCCCAGCGTGGGGATTATGGGCACTAACCCCCAAACGATAGTGCCATCTTTGGCGCTCATTAGGGGAGGCCTATGTCCAGCAGTGGACTATTATAGGCTGGTGATGATGAACATACTTTTTACATAGGTATCATGATAACCAATCACAATAACTTAATAATATGTGAAGGTCCAAAGTTTGCTGACAGTGCCTCCCATAGTGGTGTTCCTGGGAAAGGCTCCGTTCGTGGAGGAGTTTGATCTCTCGTCGGTGGAGACGGTCTGGTGCGGTGCTGCGCCCCTCAGCTCCGAGACTATAACGGCTGCTATGAAGCGGTAACTACCCAACCCGTGATCATAAATATAATAATTACATATTGGGGAAGAAAATAATTCTACTGTAGATAGCAATTCTGTCACTGCAGCTGTCAGTCAAAAAGTCCCAACTTACCTAAATAATATGACCCTTAAATATGATTAAGACAGAGGTACCTATCACAGAGAAGCCTAAGCTTTGCTGGCTAAGGCAGCTGGTGATGAAAGCGTAGGGATCTGAAAATAGGTAGGTACCTACCTTATTTACTGGATATAATAATTGAAAATAAAAAAAATGCAGAATGCCGAACTGCAAAGGAGTATTTCAAGCCTACGGCATGACCGAAACCACGTTGGCTGCTACAAAAGACTCATCTGACGAAGAAGTGAAACGCAAGCCTGGCTGCGGTGGTTACCCTGTACCTGGACTAAGTATAAAGGTAAACAACCGTGTTTAGCTATATATAGTATGTGTAGACACATACACTAAGTCATTTTCTAGAACGTAGAGCGATCCTTATAAGGCAAAGAATAACTGCTACGAATTACGTAAAGAGATTTTATGAAATAGAAAATTCGTATCTAGTGTTGTTATATCTGCTACGTCGTAAAAGATTTCATCTATGGCGTAGCGAGATCATTCTTAGACATCTGCTTCGGTAACGTAATCATGTCACAAAAAAACATTATACATATATATTATACTAAGGTACATCTGACGGCGTCGGATGTAGGTATAAGATTTTTTACAACAACGTAAGAAAGAACTTGTAGACCTACCTAGAGGTATAAAGCGACGTAGTAGGTACCTACCTATACCTACTCAATTTAACTATGTACCTACCTACATCGTAGGCGTTGAGTAGGTATAGATTTACTAGAGTTTCTAACCTGCTATTTATGTCTATTTTCAAACAGGTAGTCGAAATAGATAAACGAATGAAGCTAGGCCCATACGAGCAAGGCGAGATTTGCATCAAAGGCCCCACGATAATGCGCGGCTACGTCGGCGACGAGAAAGCGACGCGGGACATGATCGACGAGGAAGGGTATCTAAAGACTGGTGATATAGGATACTATGATGAAGACGGGGCTTTCTTCATCGTCGATAGACTAAAGGAGCTTATCAAGTACAAGGGTTATCAGGTACGCTATTGTGGTGTATTAAATGTATCATCGACACCAAACGGAAGTTCTCTGTCGGGTTCTAATTCTTTGAACACATACCAATACATCGGGAGGCTGAAGCTAGACTGTCCAGCATCCGGTTCAGCTCCTCTCCTCCAGGTCTTGGCATGAATTTGGATAAAACCAAAATCATGATCAATGGCCACATTGATCCAAGACCGGTGATCGTACATGGCCACCTTCTCGAAATTGTTTCTGAGTACACTTACCTCGGGCAGATTTTGCAGTTGGGTAAAAACAATTTCGAGAAGGAAGCCAAGAGGAGGATCCAGCTAGGCTGGGCAGCGTTTGGAAAACTACGTCGAGTCTTCTCGTCGTCCATACCGCAATGTTTAAAAACGAAAGTTTTTAATCAGTGCGTCCTAGCAGTCATGACCTACGGAGCCGAGACGTGGACACTCACGATATGGTTGGTCCACCAGTTCAAAGTCGCTCAGCGAGCTATGGAAAGAGCTATGCTCAGAGTTTCTCTGAAGGATGATTCGTAACGAATACATCCGACAGAGAACTAAAGTCATCGACATATGTAGCTCAGAGAATTAGCAAACTGAAGTGGCAGTGGGCCGGCCATATATCGCGAAGAACCCATAACCGCTGGGGTAAACGTGTTCTTGAGTGGAGACCGCGACTTGGCAAACGTAGTGTAGGACGCCCTCCGGCCAGGTGGGATGACGATCTGCGAAAGACTGTTGGCAGATGCTGGATGCGACAAGCCGGAGACAGGGCGCTATGGCGCTCATTAGGGGAGGCCTATGTCCAGCAGTGGACTAATATGGGCTGATGATGATGATGATACCAATACAAGCTGAAGATACCTTTTTGTTAAGAAGGTGAAGGATCTTCTCATCAGAATGGGTTGGATTTTTCAAACGTGGGGTAGGAAGCGTCTGCAAACTCGCGTTGATGCTGGCGAAATGACTGAATTTTTTTGCTAACGCTAATTCGAGAGGTTCTAGACGTTCTGGTCCATTCCCTTTAGACACAGAGATGTTCCGAAGAGCCACCAGGATTGCTATGATTAGCCTAAGTTACTTAACCATGGGAATTGTTTTCAGGTGGCACCAGCTGAGATCGAGAGCGTGCTGTTGGAACACAGCGGCGTGGCGGAGTGCGGCGTCGTGGGCGCGCCGGACGACCGCGCCGGCGAACTGCCGGTCGCCTTCGTGCGGACCAAGCCGGGCGTCGTACTCACTGAGAGCGAGCTGCTACGCTTCACTGCAGCTAAGGTACAGAGCGCGCAGGACCTTTGTTAACTATTGCCAATCCCAACCTGTTTCACAGATATGACAAGACCAGCGACGTGGAATCGAACAAAATCGTATTTAGAACACATTGTGACGTCACACGGTTTGGGCAAGGAATCTCCTATTTCATAGAGAATAAGGCCATTGGAGTGTGACTGACAAGAGCGCTGAAAGCTAGCGGTCGCAAGGTTTGCTAATGTTTACTCTATTCCAGCTGTCTCCTACGTCTCGGCTCCACGGCGGAGTCATCTTTGTGGACGACATCCCGAAGAACCCTTCCGGCAAGATCCTGCGGCGCGTGCTTAAGCTCCGTCTCAAGAACAGGAACCGGAGCAAATTATGATTGATTTTAATTAGAAAAAGCCGTTTGACCAGTCGTTTGACTAATAAACAAATGCTGAACGCATTGGTGAATACTATGAGGAGGGAAAAATCTAGGGTAAAAGATAGGTGCTTGATTTTTTTGTAGGCTTAAAATTTTGTTATTGTAATGAGATGAAAACCAATTTTTACTAAATAAAAGGTGCCTAAGTATTAATTAATGGTTAGGTCAGGTTTTTTGTTTCCCTAAATGTAAGGGGTACCCGCTATAAAAAACAAAAAAATATATAATAAAATAGAAATGATAATATTTACTTAATTTACTGTTACCTTCACAACACGTATACGAAGATTATGTTACGCACTGTACTTGTAAGATCCACACAGTAAAATAAATATCAAAAATAGTTAATTCTTTTTTACTACTACCATAATAATACCTACCACATAATCTAAGATAAATTACTTCAATACAACAATAATTATATAATTATTAAACCTAAATGCTAATTGTGTGTAAATTAAAAACACAAATTATTTATAAATATATGTATATTTACAAAAATTACAAAAAAGATATGTTAATATAAAAGGAATAATAAACGTTTTGTTGTAGGGAGGTTGAGTGATTATAGTACCTTACCTGCATACTACCACAATATGCCGGTGTCATGTTAAAAACTTTGGCTTTGTGTATGGTGATAGGTATATCTAATAGATAAACAGACTATTAAACTCGCGTTTATTTCATATCATAGGTACATTAAACATTAAAGATACAGACGAAGCTGCTAATTGCCTGATTATCTTTCGATGAAAATCACCCTTAGATGGTGAGAATATGTACCTAATGATACAATCCGATTAAAACAATAGTGGAATTTAAGAATATACCTAATTAAAAATCGACCTTAAACGTTAAAGTCATTTTAAATATTCTAACAAAGGTGGACGAGATTTTTTACGTTCATTGTTCTTAGAGCATTTTCTCATGGAGTATAGTTAAAACATCCTAAATATAAACATGACATTAATAAAGTACCTTACGTAATAATAACTAGACGGAGCATGTTCAGCTATATGCACAACCCAGCGAGCAAGGTGGGATGCTGTAGATAGTCAAGTTTATAAAATTATAAAGCCAAATGAATTATTGTTTGTTAATTAGTTATTTTTTGAAGTCCAGCGGTATTTACCGTACCTTGCTAAACAGTTGCCAAAAAACGTACCAAAAATTTATTAACTTGAGGATTTTTTATCATAAACAAAATCATCATCATCATCATCATCACCAGCCTATAATAGTCCACTGCTGGACAAAGGCCTCCCCTAATAAACAAAATGATCATATCAAATAGGGTAGTAAGTGGTGGCCGCCCATTGCCAATACCATCACATTTGTCATATGGACAACATGTTATAGATAAATTAAGAGAGATACGTGGTAAAGGAAACAAAACTGCATTGGTAAGTCTATTGATTTAGATTGATTACAACATACATATATCAAGATCTCAAAGATGTTCTAAATCCTACTAATATTGTTGTTACTCGTATAAACGCGAAAGTTTGTAGTATGGATGGATGTTTGTTACTCTTTCAACCAAAAACGACTAAACGGTTTTTGATGAAAATTACGCAGATAGTTTATGACCTGGAATAACATTCGGCCACTTTTTATTCCGAAAATCCCACGGGATCGGTATTTACGCGGGCGAAACCGCAAGCACCCAGCAAGTACCTTATATATATTTTTTTAGATAAACGGAGATACAAACGAGCATGTGACATACGGAGAGATGCTGCAAAAGATAGTGAACATCGGTGTTGGTCTGAGGAACATTGGGCTAAAGAAAGGTGAAGTGGTGGCGCTATGTAGTGAGAACCGCTTCGAATTTCTCGCCGCCACAGTGGCTGCAAGCTGTGTGGGAGCCACGGTCACAGCTTACAATATGAAGTATACTAAAGGTAAGGATAACCATCAATGATCCGCAAGGTCTGAAAACCAGCACTGGACATCGGTGTGCATCCAGCATAACCCTGAGTGAAGGCGGTAGGCTTTAGACACTGCTACGCAAAGATAATTTATTTTGCACCCTAGTTTACTAACCTACTTATGAAAAATTTAAGGCTATTGTTTGTTTCTCTTTTTCAAATCATGTTTTAGGGTGATCGACATCATCATGCGTCGGTTGGCGCGAGATTTTATTTTTTTTTTGCTTTCTACAACAAATAAAAAGTTTATTGCTATTGGTTAACCATTTTCTATTATCTTCTACCGAAGTTAGTTTTTCCTTATTACTTCGGTTCAATTTTATTTTTAATGGTCTACTCTGGTATTTAAAAAAATGAACATTTTCTCAATTACCTACTTCCAAAATACAATTGAATTGAAGTTGGCTTTATAATTTTCTAGGGACCCATGCATGGCAAAATATTTTGAATCTCGCACTATCGCATTTCGGTTAACCTTAATCTGCTGATGCCTATGTACCCCACTAAAGAGATGTGTATGAAAAAGGTTTTACAAACATCGGTATGTGGTAGCTCCAAGTACGAGAGCCATAGAAATCTTCCACTTGACGAGACTTTATTAATACTTGAGTCAATACTGACTTAAGTATTAATAAACTGACTTGCTAGTGGACCTAGCAGTGGTTGTCTATTCAAAAAGTTAGTTTATGAAGAACATGTGATTAGCTTGAAGCATTGAACAGGGCCATGTGGCTCCTCTTTATTAGATTATGACTTTAAGAGCATCTATTTCCAGATGAATTGGCACACACGGTGAATATATCAAAACCGCGGTTTATATTTGGCTCAGAAACTGCCTTCAAGACTTTATTGAAAACTTTTCAAGAGATTGCTTACGTAAAGCACTTGATTCAGTTTAACGGGACAGCAGTATCGCCAGATGTGCTGATGCTAGACGAGTTAGAAACGGATGGAGACGTTCATACCTTTGAATGTGAGGAAGTGGATACTGTTAAAGATACAGCCTTCATTTACTATTCCTCTGGCACAACTGGCCTCCCAAAAGGCGTGGCATTATCACATCGTGGTGCTTTACATGGATCTGCTATTTTCAAGTAGGCACATTAGAATTAAACAACTTTTCTTGAGATTTATTACTTTACAAAGTGTCCCTTACACACTTTGTAAATTACTAAATGTCTCACATTAACATGATTTTGCAGCTACGCCAATGAAAGCAACTCCCGCTTACTAACTGTGACGCGATGGTATCACGTTTATGGACTGATGACGTCAATATGGTACATATGTACTGACAATTTAGTGATCTATCTCCAAGAGTTCAAGCCTGAAATTTATTTACAAGCTATAGAAAAATTCAAGGTAACTGCATTAGCCAAGTCTTAATATTAGAAATTTATATGGAAAAATGTTACCATTGTTACTCTAAATACAATCTTTTCGTCTTTAGATCACTGAAATCATAGCAGTTCCTACAATAGTTGTGATGCTGGCAAAGTCACCACTGGCTTCGAAGTTTGACCTTTCTTCAGTTAAGTTAGTTTGGTGTGCTGCGGCTCCCTTGGGAGCAGAAACGATAACGCAAGCCTTAAAAAAGTAAGTCCATATTTATCCTATCAAGATGTTGACAATGCCTTAAATTGCGATTCCTAATTTTGTGCATGTTTTTTTAGTTTGCCTGGATGTAGAAACATATATCAAGCATATGGTATGACGGAAACATCTCTAGCAGTGGTGAAAGAGCCCCAAAGTAAAACTGGAAAATCTGGCAGCTGTGGAATACCTTTGCCTGGTACCGAAGCAAAGGTATATTGATTTATTTGGTCACCGTCACAAAGTAATTATATAATTTTATTGGTGTTTTAATCATTGTTTTTGATAGGTTGTAGATTTGATAACACGAGAAAAATTGGGACCAAATCAGCAAGGAGAGATTTGCCTGAGAGGCCCGACGGTAATGATAGGTTACGTGGACAACGAGAAAGCAACCATGGATATATTCGATGAAGAGAGTTTCATCAAAACTGGGGACATTGGATACTACGACGAAGACGGGTGGTTTTACGTCGTTGATCGAATAAAAGAGCTCATCAAATACAAAGGGCAACAGGTCAAGTATCTACCATACCACGACAGAAACAGATTTTCAGAAGAAGTTATCATGTACTTTTCTCATGTTCTATTTTTTGCCAAATAGGTGGCACCAGCTGCGATCGAGACAGTACTTCTTGAGCATAACGGTGTGGCAGAGTGTGGTGTCGTCGGGACCCCGGACGAGATAGCCGGAGAGTTGCCGACGGCTTTTGTTGTGCCCAAGCCAGGCTCTTGCCTCACTGAGGCTGATTTATTAGACTTTACTGCAGCTAAGGTAAGTGTTTTTACAAGAATTGGGAGCTTGTAGCGGAATGCACCTAAAGGTGCACATAGAAATTGAAGGAATTGATTTCAGTAAGAGGCTTATGTATACCTAATACGAACCTAGTTTGTGTAATTATAATTAAGCTAATAATTGTTATATTCTATTACCTAAGTACCACAGAGCAACACGGGCCCCCGGCGGTCCGTTGCTTTATGCCTAAGTACGTATCTACTGTAATTTTTTTTATATCCAAGTTAGCTCAGTCCTAACTTGGATATAAAGACAATTACAGCGTAATGCGTTCTGTGGTAACGCTAAATAATATTATATAATCTATATCTATACTAATATTATAAAGAGGAAAGATTTGATTGTTTGTATGTTTGTTTGTTTGTTTGTTTGTTTGTTTGAATTGAATAGGCTCCGAAACTACTGGACCAATTTGAAAAATTCTTTCACCCTAAGAATCCTAAATTTTCCGTGATGAACATAGGCTATATAATATTTTCAAAAAAGTTAGAGATCCGCATGAAAAATTCAATAATTGAACCGTGCGCTGTATATTCAAACTCTTTTTCTATTATGGCGCGTCATAATAGAAAAAGAGGTTGAATGCTTTTTCTCTACGGCCAGTGTCAGTTATGGAGTGTCGAGTCAATGTCAAAATATGTGTTGCAATGCTGTTTAAAAAATGTAAGGGATCCGTATGAAAACTATGAAATCCATCGTGTTAGTGTGTATAATGTCTGAACTTTTTGTTTAATACCCGTGCGAAGCCGGGGCGGACCGCTAGTCTATACTAATATTATAAAGAGGAAAGATTTGATTGTTTGTTTGTTTGTATGTTTGTTTGTTTGTTTGTTTGTTTGTTTGTTTGTTTGAATTGAATAGGCTCCGAAACTACTGAACCGAGTTAAAAAATTCTTTCACCATTAGAATCCTTAATTTTCCGTGATGAACATAGGCTATATAATATTTTCAAAAAAGTTAGGAATCCGCATGAAAAATTCAATAATTGAACCGTGGGCTGTATATTCAACCTCTTTTTCTATTATGGCGCGTCAGAATAGAAAAAGAGGTTGTATAGCGCACGGTGCTTGCTTTTTCTCTACGGCCAGTGTCAGTTTTGGAATGTCGAGTCAATGTCAAAAACTCCAATGCTGTTAAAAAAAGTAAAGATCCGTATGAAAACTGTAAAACCCATCGTTTTAGTGTGTATAATTTCTGAAATTTTTGTTTAATACCCGTGCGAAGCCGGGGCGGGCCGCTAGTAATATATAAATAGGTATATAAAAAAGCCGACTTCATTAAGTAGTTAAGAACGGAATTAAGACGAATGTTTTAATACCATTCGATACGTTCCCGCCTTCATCATTTACCTATTTATTTTAAAGTTACATATGTACAGGGTTTAATTTAGGTGTAAGTAGACTTTATGAGTGTTGTAAACCTAAGTGTGTGGTTTCCAGTTATCCTCTGCGGCCCGACTGCGCGGAGGGGTAGTGTTTATACCAGAGATTCCCAGAAATGGCTCCGGAAAGATTTTACGACGAGAGCTCAGAAAAATGCTTCGTACAAAAAGTTATGATTGAAATAAATAAATATTTAAAGGAATCTGGTTTTACTAATGTGTACTTATTTGAAATAAAAATACAGCTGAAAATACAGACTGTATCAGGTTTAAGAAGGTACCTATGACAACTCTACCTAATTAGTGAATATATTGAGACATCAGTAGACCGTAGGAAATAAGATACTTACGTACATGATACTTAATTATTAAAAATATACCGGTTACATATAACTAATTTGGTTCCACTTCAAACCGACGCCATGGCTGTTTTGGTTATAGGTACTTACCTAATTAGTTTATACCAGTTTATACTAAGCATATTATCAAAATAATATTTTTATTTTAAAGTTGCATGACAACATCGCATGTAAGTTGTTCTATTAGGAAATTGCGAGGAATTCCCCAGACTATGGTCCCCGTCCGTACCTCGATAGACATGATTGATTGGGGCCCTGCCTCTGACAAGCGATACGTGTACCTACAGCGTCTAACTTTCCAATTATCTTTAATGGATTGTCTCCTGCGGATTACTGTATATCTATAGTAGGTATTAAAAAATATACTAGACACTGCCCGAACAAAAAGCCCGGCAAAGGCCAACGCTTTTTGTCCGTGCTTTCTAAGATATTACATTATGCAGACTACTATTATTTAATTTGGATTATTTTCTACATTTAGGAACGCCAAATTCCATCGTGATCTATTTATAATTTTGGGAGATCTTAAGTACAAGCAGGTAAAGTCTTTACTTTTGCGCTTACAAATAGGTAATAATGGTAGATAATAAAGAAAAATGTTCCGTGGGATGAAATTGGGTACGCAGACGCAGGTAGGTATAGATCAGAACATTTTGGGTATTATAGAAAATAAAGTAGGTTGACGAAATCTGTCGTTCTTCCAACTCAAAGGTTTCTAGTTACCTAACCAGATTACTTTACGTCATGAGTTCAAATCATGATCCTCATTCAAATCATGATGTCCTTGAGAGATTTTACCTAAGGCCTGCATAATTACTAAAATTAATCATCTCGTGCTGGAGCAAGATTCTAATTTGCTAGTGGTTTTTAAGAGTATCTACAAGGATACTAACGGAACAAATATTTGCCACAAATCGCAAACAGTAGAGTCTACTAATATTTTTAACAAGGGTCGTTTGCTTGGTTGCTGTGCCTAATACTCGAAGCTCGTAGACACATGAGCCAAATCCCATTAGACATTTTTGTGGTGATGACGTTCGTCAGACGTCCGTATTAATTAGGTATTGGAATTTAAAGCGTGGATATGTTTTGAATGGTAGAACTCTACACACTTCCTACACATTAGATGCTCATAAAACGATTCATAGTTGGTACTAAACTTAAATTGGTAATACTCAAGCAAAAAATAATAATGAAACGTTTTTTAGTTTTTAACAGACTTCAAAAAAAGCCTTCGTTACGTACGATAAATGTTTTTTTTACTATTTTAGGGTTCCGGTTATTATATTTTGTTTTATTTGGCCGTACATTTTGTTGATACTATTTTTTTGCGAGGTCTCTCGATACCTAAAAAACAGAGTAGGTACTCACATGATAAAATAATTTGATGCCAGTTTTAGTTTTATGAAATACTCATCAAACTATCCTTATTTCCATTTACGAGATAAGATTCTTTATGAACACCGAAACCAACATCTTTTGAAATGAACAAATTTTAATAGCAGCTCGTCGGTTACCGAGTAGTGGTAGCCGTAAAATCTGTGACGTATGAAGTTGATCGGTTTAGCGGGAGCCGGGCACGTCACCGGGAGCGCGCGGCCGACGCCACTCGCCTCATCCACGCGCGGCGGGTGCTACACGCCTCACGCGGGCTCCAACAGTAGTAATGCATCGGTAGCTGCGGTGACGACCATGTCGGTCTGCCAGAGCGGAGACGCGGAGGAGGACAGTGGCACCGACGAGGTGACCGCGACATCGGCTGTGCGCGAGCTGTATAAGCAGAAGCCGGTCAGCAAGCTGGTGCGTGTGCTGACAGTGCTGGCGTACTTGCTGTCTGTGTCGCTGGCGGCTATCCTGCTGTCGGTGTACTATGTCTGCGTGTGGAAGTCGCCCGAGCTACCGCCACTGAACGACACCGACCCGGCAGCGAGCCGGCTCAGCGCACTCCGGGTTTCCGCTGAGGAACACGCATCAGCACGCCCTCATGATGCTGCTGCTGGTAAGGTTTGCCGTGTTGTATTCAATAATGTAGGGTAGTTTTTGTTTATGTTGTAGGACGTAACTTCGATGCATATCTGATTAGAACAACGACAAATATAATGCAATGAAATTCTCCGCAAATATTTAGTGTTAGAACTGTTAATTTTTAAAGTGGCTATGAAAAGTTTTCAGTTTACGCGATTTCCGTGGTGCAGTGACGAAATTCAGGCGCGCTGGTTCCAATCCCATCGCGGCAAATACCTAAATTGTTTCAATACATTTTTAATTTGTATTATGCTTTAAAACTAATTCTATACGATGATTTTTATATAAATTAAACATTAAAAGTGAGTGTGCAATCATAAGACTATGATGATTAATGATTATTAGAAGTTGAGTCCCCGGTAGGTACCTACTACAAGCGATTGATCCGAATCAGGTAGGTATAGCCACGGCCAATTGCGTGGATGTAAATAGTTCAACAAGGGATTTACGGCCGCGCGTTTACTCGAACCTGTAGGATTTCATTAGCAGGCAGATTTAAAACAAAATAACGTCGTGATATTGACCGTTGAATAGATAAATCGCGTGAAAACAATCCCATGTAAGCGCATCTTGCATTCCCGTAGGTAGGTGGTATTTAGGTATTTAAGTACTTATTAGACCAAGTTCACAGCAGAGCATGGTAATGAATACGTTAGGTACCTAAGTCCTAATTTTTACATGCATATGGCTTGGCCCAATCAACCAAGTAATTTAGATGGCTCAATCGAATAACTAAATGTAACTTGCCATGTGTAATTCTATCGACCATTCAATCGTATGCGTTTCACCCTACTATTCCAAAAGGATTTGTTCCCTACCAATCATTTTTGATAGAAACGACTTCAACGCGCGAGTATGACACGAACACGTAATGGCTTTATGTAGGTGGTGATAAGGGTCTGAGCTTGGGCGATGACAGGCTTCATGTTGGGGAAAGAACTCAGAAGGAAAGAAGAAAAATTACTTTTATGTCATAATGTTACGACCGAAAGAAATTTTAAACATTTACAACAAACGTGTTTTATTTAAAAAAAAACAAAAATTTGAAATGTTTAAATAAACGTTGAGTTATTGAACTTTTTATATAAATGTCCAAATTTATTGAAAATATTCTATAGCCAGGGATGACTTAGGATTCTAATAGTGAAATAATTTTTCAATATAAAGACACTAAACATCAAATCATTCCTCTTTATAATAATAGTATAGATAGGTATTATAAAGTACTGTTAGATGGCATTATGTAATTACTGTAAAACTAAATAGTTCTGTACCAAACGGTATAGTTACGGTACA
Organism: Eupithecia pulchellata; assembly: GCA_963931895.1. Lineage (NCBI taxonomy): Eukaryota > Metazoa > Arthropoda > Insecta > Lepidoptera > Geometridae > Eupithecia > Eupithecia pulchellata. The sequence continues at coordinate 7,589,648 of OZ007537.1, read as the reverse complement.
GTAGTAGTCTTACAACTTCGCTTGTACTAAGTTTTAGCGAAAATAAAATTATATGCAGACAATAATTGCGGTCGAAAATAGAGCCACCTCTACTCTACCTTGTTAAAAATATAGCTAGAGTTTATTCCCAAACGTAAACATACGAACTAAATTCATAATATTCACTCGAGGGGTTTCTTGTAATCCAATTAGCTTAACCCAATTGTGTCCAAAACTGAACATCAATTAACTACCTTGAACAAGTATCATTGTGAATATTTATTGCTAAGCGAATAAATAGCAAATAGCTTTCGAAGTACATACTGTGGTTACAGCAATATAACTTAGGCATGGGCAAGATTATTTAAGAGTTTAGTATAGTTATGTAAATCGATGTGATTTTGCCAATACTTTCGATATTCTATGCTTCAGGAGAGTCGGAAAGTACTTTAAATGATTTTCTCTCCATACATATTGGTTGTACTTAGCAGGGTCCACATAATAATTAAATGGTCAACTTTATTATTATTTAGTTCAAGATAAAACTTGGATTAAATAACATTTTGCTTTAAAAAAAACTTTGTAAGGTGATAAAAAAAATTTGCTGTTGCTAGATTTGCTAGTGAGTAAATTGGGTTTCGATAGAAATGTAGAAAAATACATATTACAATAACACAATTTGGATGTTTTTTAAACAATTTTAAATGAAGACTTTTGTATATTTTCAGATAAAAATTTAAAAATCATCTTAACAACCTCCGTGTAGCCAGGCATATTTTGAGGAGGTTGAAAAGGTAGCGAATATAACCCATTTCCATTTTATTTTGGTAAACAATGCACTTCATTTGTGATCAACAACCTGTACAATGTAATTAAAAATAAAATTTGGGTTTATCTCTTGTTATTTCTCAGAATTGAATTAACCTACCTCCCAAGTAGCACAAACCTGCATTATAAGATATCACACAAGGTCCACGTCGGTAACTTCAGCGTTTAAGAAGAGTTATTAGAGTACACTCGAGCTGCAATAGCTCACAATTACGCATTCGGCTGTATATAAGCACTATATGGCGTCACGGAGACAACACTGTAATGTTGCGAGTGTTAATATAGTGTTACAGTTCAGTGTTATACAGCTCTTAGGAATCAATAATACTATCAGCTGCATTATAGCACTTTAATGGACCAATACAAGCCTTCTATTCAGCTATATTCTGAATAGAAGGCCACATGTGGCCCTTAAAACGCTTGCATTTTAAGAAAGAACATGTGAACTACTATAATGCTTGCAGTTATACTGTGACTCCAATTAACAACAATATAATTCGTCTTGCTGCACAAAGTGGAACTTTAATTATGTTAATCAGCTTGTTACATGCAATCGTATAATAGCACTATAACAGCCCACATGATCACTATGGGTGAATTCTTATGATGCTAAAATATAGCAAACTGCTTAATAACAAATCACAAGTGACCCAAGATCCCGGTTAGAGCTGAATACTTGTACTTGCGTAGGCAATTAATCTACTAATGCAGTTAAATGAGTTCATGAAGACTGTTTATTTCAGCGCCCCGTATAGGATTATATAGACTTGTGGTATTGAATATCGAAATGTAGAAATATAAACGTAGAACAGGAGGAATACGCCGAAAAATTACTGCAGAATACTTGAGAATTTTAAATAGAGATACGGGAACACTGATCAAGCTACACGTTTGATGAATAATGAGTCAAGGGGGAGTAAAATTTTAGAACGGCAGGGTTCCCGATCCGCAACTGTTTGTGTAGAAGGACGTGCAGATTTAGATGGACAGAGCTCTGCAAGTATACAGCAAGCAGAAGATAGTGGTTCCGTATCTTGCAGTAATGACAGATAGATATCTCTAATGTTTCTGAAAATTCAGACAGTGACAGCGTGTGTACTGAATATGATAAACAAGAAAAATGACGTGAAAACATAAGCAAATGGGCAATTGAAAAAATATATCTTATTATTTTTATTTATTTTTTATTATTAATATTGCATATATCAAGCTTCGCTAACATAGCGGCTTGATTGGAAAGAATGGTTTGTATATCTCCCGTGTTGATAACTTGTAGTGTGTCTTGCTGCTGGAGTGCTTTTTCGCTGGCGGACGTTTGTGAATTATCCTGTAATATAAAGTAAGTAGGTAGGTATATGACTAAATAATAAATATGAAGGACGTTACACACAGCGCTTTAATTTAATTTTATAAATTACGGATCCCTAAATTTTCTACAGAGTTTAGTGGTTCACTGTAAAATATTTGCGTACTTGTTACCCGCTATTAAGCTTGTGGCTGACTTGTTTCACACAAGAACTACTCTTTTCAGCTCATTGCTGATGTATGTACCACGAGTGAATACATATACAGCCCATAGCATTTAATTGTGATTAATAAAGTGCACATTGCTTGTCTGCCATTTTTATGTTCTAACCTATGAATATGAATATATTTACAGTTTATATCTTTCTCTACAACGAAAATAACAACTGGATTTGAAGAGAAAATCTGTGATTTATGAGTAAACAGCTTATTGTCAAATAACATGGACAGAATAATAAGATTTCTGTTTTATTTTTTTATCATCATCAGCGCATTTTAAATTATAATTTTCAAGTAAACGGTACTATTTTGAGAGCGCATGAAAATTTTCATCTATATTTATATGATATTTGACAGTAAAAATGCTTTCCCATTCGAATTTTACGCGTTTAGAAGAAAAACTCAAGATTTTACTTACCGAAAACAATATCAACATCACAAAACACTTGTCAAATTGTTTCACTTGGTAGCAAGTAGGGGCGAGAACGTGAAAATTATTCACAATTTTGCAACTTGTGAATTTTCAACTCCATAAAAGCGTTAATAAGATCCTGGTCTGTACTTTGTGCTGTATAATAGGTAACACAAACTCTGATAATCAGCATTGAGCTGTATAATAGGTAACACATACTTTGATATTCAGCCAATGTTCAGCTCTTGGGTCAAGGGCGTAGCCAGGATTCTGTTCAGGGGGGGGCAGCCGAAAAAAAAAACCAAGAATACCTACTAAGTACATGCTGCACGAGAAATGGGATAGGTAGGCTACATTTAGAATAAAAAAAAACAACAATAGTTTAACTATACGTCACGTTATTTTACAAAATAGTAGTCTTCGAGGTACTCCACAAAACCAATTTAGTAGCTCTGATTCAATTTTGTTCTTATTTATTTGTAAGTACCATGCTTCGGTGTACGCTGAGCATACATAGGCCGTTTAAAGGATTTTCTGTCATCATTTCCTCAGCCATGTTTACTTCTAAGCACTTTCCGCGAATTTTTTGAGATTTTTCGATGTTTTTTAAATAAGTACGCAATAGTACTAGATATGAAAGCTAGCCCCGAATATTTAAAAAAATCATAGTCAAGAAAAGAAGCTAAGAACAATTTGGTTACTGCGGAATGAATGGCGAGCGAAGCGAGCCTCCAAATTTTTGTCATATTTTGGAGAGGCTGGTAAACATGACAAAAAGGCTATAGAATTAACGGCGAGCGGAGCGAGCGCAATTTTTTTTAGACATTTTGGATGTTCTGTAAAATACAATCAAGACTCAGAGTGTGTTTGGATGGTCACGTGGTAGCATAAAAAAATATAACAGTGAGCGGAATGAGCGCTCATATTTTGTTGTGTTTGCGGCTTCTGAAAATGGTTGAGAAATTGTGAAATTTTCGGAAGGCTGTTAAAAAGCCTAGAAAAGAAGAGAAGAACGGCGAGCGAAGCGAGCCGCGAAATTTTTTGTTACATTTTCGGTCGTTAGCAAACATATTTGACTTAATGAGAACTGAGAGACTCTTAAGACATAACGGAAAACAGAGGGAGATTCAATTACGGAAAACTTGAAAATAGTAATCTATCCATCTATAGATTCACGAAATTAAAAGTTATGTCGTGATCTGCCTTCCTGCCCGACTCCCACTGGAGTCGAGCGTAAATGAATGCGATGCGTGCACCTAGCTCACTAACCTACAATGTAGGTAAACAATAGGAATGAAATGGCATGGAGCGCGAGCGCGCCCTACCCCGCCACCGATGACGCGCAGCGCGCTGTTGCAAAGTGGAGAAAGTTTGCGGTGGTATTTTTAAAGTTTGGCGAAGAAAGCTTGGTAAAACGACAAAAAAAATAGATATTTAGATATAGGTAAAAAAGAAAACAAATTGGATGGTCCCATTGGTTTTTTGTGTTTGCGGCCTCTGAAAATTGTGACATTTTCGGAAGGCAGTAAAAAAGCTTACATAAGTAGATAATTAACGGCGAGCGGAGCAAGCCGCGAAATTTTTTCTGACTTTTTCGGTCTTTAGCGAACAGTTTTGAAAGTATTCTATAACTAAAGAAATAACAGCAAACGGAGGGAGATATTCAATTACGGAAAAACATGGAAATAGGTATTTATCCAATAAATGTGCCTACATTATAATGCAGATGCACAATAAGAATCGAATGGCACGGAGCGCGAGCGCGCCCTACCCCGCAACCAACAACGTGCAGCGCGCTGTTGCAGTGGAGAATTTTGATCAAAAAAAAATTGAAGAGAGTTTTTAAGAGAGTCTTGAGTTTTTAACCAACCATTTCAGGTGCTGCGTGACACGTACATATCCGAGAAAATTTTATCCATTGAAGTTTGATTTTAAACGGTGCCTCAACATTTCGGTGGGTGTTTGACTTTAGATGCAAACATAGTACGATTGTATAAAATTTACCTGTCAATGAAGTTTAGTTTATTAATAGGCTTGGCTATCTACGTATTTAAAATTAAGACTGCATCCTCTAGGGGGGGGCAGCGGCCCCCCCCCTGCCCGTACCTCCCTACGCCCATGCTTGGGGTGACTGTTACCTTTAATAATGCTCAAATAATGCTGATATACAGCAATCAGTTACGTTATTCAGCCTATAGCTGTTTAATTTGTGCCCAAATCAGAGTTATATCAGCTGAAACAGCGCTGCTAACGCTCTTATTCAGCAGACTTGTACAGCTAAGGATTCTATTGTGGACAGTTATTCAGCTTTTATACAGCACTTTTGTGTTACTTGGGCTACTTATACAATAGTAAAATGTATTATGATAAAACATGATAATAAAATTGTTATTGAGTCTTGATAAATGCATATAAAAGTCTGTAACTATATGGGACGTAAAACTACTAACAATAACATTATTTATAACTTATTAAATTGCACCAGCTTTAAAACCTGCCTGTGTAATAAGTACAAATAACAATTATTAAATGAATTTAATAATAATGTAATGCAATTTTATAGGCCGTGTGGTGCCGGCATAGAATTTCACCACCCCAACTCTTCCCGTGGGTGTCGTAAGAGGCGACTAAGGGAAACACACCGGGGGGCGGGCAGCAGCGCCTTCTGCAGAACAACTACACCGAACTGCGATCCCCAACCCGCATGCCCAGCGTGGGGATTATGGGCAATAACCCCCAAATAATGATGCCATCTATGGCGCTCATTAGGGGAGGCCTATGTCCAGCAGTGGACTATTATAGGCTGGTGATGATGATGATGATGAATTTTATAATTTTAATAGATCGGTCTGAGCCAACTGGCATCAATGTTGCGAACTAAGTATTGAAAACATAAGATGCGCTATAAATATGTTCAGGTGTTGAGAACCTTTGTGGACGCTAAACTGTTGAATTCAGATTTTACCATGATTTATTGAATGATGGACATCTATTGCTCACAGATAAATACGCTAAGTGGCAAGTGTCTGTCAAAATGCACGCCCACGGCTATTATCCCCGTTTTATCCCTATCGTATACATACTCCGTGAAGAAAATATATAAACCTCATTTGGGCTAATTCCCAGAGGTCCATGATTCTATTATCTCGTATTTCTCAAGAGGTCAATGAAAAATATTTCTATAATTTTAAATATCTATAGGTACATGAGTTCCCACAAGATCCATCAGATTTAATGTACAGTCAGTGACAACAATACTGGAAGGTATTTCATTAGTTAGTGCTGAGGTTAGTGCAGAGTCTTCACGACATTAGAGCAAAATAGTTTTTTTTTCAGTTGACCTTGCAGCAGGCAGGTTTGAAGTTTTTTTTTATATATAAGTGCGTATCAATACCGCGCTTGCGCTGAAAATATAAATAAAGTTATAACATATACTTTATATTTTAACAGATGGTAAAAGTGATTTCGTAAGTTATGGTTCTGAACTTGTCGTTCCCGTTCCCTCAGATTTTAAACCGACTTCAGAAAAGGAGTTATCATTTCGACCCGCGTTATAAAAAATATTGTGAATAATAAAAAATATCTATGTAATAATATTACCTATACAGGGTGGAATTTTGTAATGCCACCTGGAGGGAAAGTACTCTTAATACTGTAGATAGAAAATTGTACTCAAAGAAAACATTCCTTTAATTTTGAAAAGAAAGAAAACTGCATTCAAAGATTTTCGAAAATTCGCTTGCCACACCCGGGAATCGAACCGACTAAAATCTGTAAAAATTACACCCTGTACTTTTATTGCATAGATCGTTAGGGTCAATAATAAGGATGAAATCTCTCTAACAAACTTAATAAATTAAATGAAAGGAAAACCATGAAATCTTAAATTATACATAAATTGAATGGGTCAACTTAAGCACTTTACCTCATTTATCCATTAAAAATGACGAATTAATATTTAGATAAGACGATTAAAATTTGCACGTGTTTGTACCTAATGCAGACTCCTTTTTTAGATGCAACATAACTGCACTAACTGAGATAACTGAGATCACCAAATCTCACCCCTTTAGATTTTTTTTGTGGGGATATGTAAAAAATCTAATTTACATGAAATCTTATGCGAATGTAAACGAGTTGAGAGTTGAAGTTCAGAATACGATTTATAATATTGACCACAACACGTTATTAAAAGTTACTAGAAATGAATTCGTTAGAAGAATAAATTTGTGTATCGAAGAAAATGGAGCCCATTTCGAGCAACTAATTAGTTAGTTGACTTTTTATTGTAAATAATTTAAGATTTCGTGGTTTTCTTTCATTTAATTTATTAAGTTTGTTATAAGATTTCATCCTTATTATTGACCCTAACGATCTATGCAATAAAAGTACAGGGTGTAATTTTTACAGATTTTAGTCGGTTCGATTCCAGGGTGTAGCAAGCGAATTTTCGAAAATCTTTGAATGCAGTTTTCTTTCTTTTCAAAATTAAAGGAATGTTTTCTTTGAGTACAATTTTCTAACTACAGTATTAAGAGTACTTTCCCTCCAGGTGGCATTACAAAATTCCACCCTGTATATCAATTATCTAGTACCTACCCATAACACAAGCTCTGCTTAGCTTGGGGCTAGGTGATGCTGTGTGGATTGTCCGGCATTATTATTATTATTATTATAAGTGATAGTGTGAAGTCTGTTATTTTTTTTTAACTACTATTTGCTCAAATAGTTATCAAACTCCTTTATATTTCCTTGAATAAGCAATTTACCGAAATGTAAGTATCTAATAATAGATAGATGATGCTGTTTGGATTCTCCAGCATTATTTATTTATTTATTTAAGGCCAGGTAGGCCAACAGAGGCCGCACTTTAGTGGTTTTCAAAACCATCTGAGATGTAGGAATACTGATTAAAAATTCTGTAAAAAAGATATGTAATAGTTAAGGATTTAGTCTAGTCAAATTCGCATTCAGATACAAGATTTTATAAACTTCGCTCGGGAAAAAAAAATCTCGAAGTTACCCCTTTTTGAAATGTTTTTTCAATATTATGACTAAACTATGTGATATTTTAAGTTTTTTTTTGTACTCAATTAAAGACAGTAACTATTTCTAGACAAATTCGCAGAGTTTGTCCTGAAAAAATGATTTTCAAAATCACTATTTTGAAATAACTACAAAATTCACAAGCGTGGTGGCTTGGCAGACACGATCAGTCGCGCTCTGGCGCTTACAGACGACGGACCTATGTCAATTTTTCCGCTAATTTATGAAGTACGTAAATGTTTCATTTGTTATGCAATTTTAGTCTCTGACACAATGGCGTTAGATTCAATTTTACTTCAACCTTTGACATGATATGTGACGGTCGTAGTGCCATAGTATAAAATCATCGGTATGTAAGGCAGAAAATTAATAAAGGTTATTGTTCTAGTTTAAAAATATATTATCTACTTACTGGAATGATTTATTGAAGCCAATAATATTTAGTTAACTACATTAACATTTTATATATCTACTAGCGGTCCGCCCCGGCTTCGCACGGGTATTAAACAAAAATTTCAGAAATTATACACACTAACATGATGGGCTTCACAGTTTTCATACGGATCCCTTACTTTTTGTTTGGGATTTTTGACATTGACTCGACACTCCATAACTGACACTGGCCGTAGAGAAAAAGCAAGCACCGTGCGCTATTATATTCAACCTCTTTTTCTATTCTGACGCGCCATAATATGAAAAGAGGTTGGATATACAGCGCACGGTTCAATTATTGAATTTTTCATGCGAATCCCTAACTTTTGGGACCTAAGGAAAATTCCGACTTTTCCAAATTTGCCCCTTCTCCCCCCCCCCCTTTAGGGGGGCTCCCAAACAGAGCCATACTGAATGTTATTTTTTGTGGGGTTGTATAGAGGGGGTCAAATAGTTCAAAGGCAGGCAAAAATTCCCCCCTCCCTTTGCCCCTAGACCCCCCCTTTTGAAGTTGCTACCGGAAATAGTCGTTATAGAAAAATTTGGATTGCGGAGTCGTATAGAAGGTTTCTTCTAGTGTTGAAAAATAAAAAAAAATCACCCCCCCTCCACCCACATTTTCACCCCCCCTTTTTGTATCTCCCAAACGGATCGACCTAGAAGAAAAATTTTTTCACAGTTATGTAGAGGAGAAGAAATCATTTTGAACTCCAAAAAAAGTTTGAACCCTATGACCCCCAGACCCTCTTTTTTTATAAAAAACCGAAAATTGGCCAAATTTTGACCTTTTTTTTCGGGTGGAGCATTGCGGCGAGCGAAGCCAGCTGCAATGCGACTAAGGAGAATATCACGGCGAGCGAGCGAGACGTGCTGTGACCCCCACGACCCCCCTCTCCCAGCAAGCGGGTGAAGCACTGCGGCGAGCGAAGCGAGCTGCAATGCGACAAAGAGGAACAGCACGGCGAAGCGAGCTGTGCTGTGTGACCTAACACCCACTTATATGGGTATCGTTTTCGACTAAATCAAACACGTAGATTACGAAAAAGATGTCCATTTTCAAATCCAAGATGGCTGAAAGTTTACTATCGCAGATTTTACACATGGATATCGATTACCATCAAATCAAAGACGTTTTAGGTTATGAAAAGTAAAAACTCCAATGCGATAAGGCCGCCTAAGGCAAGGCACTCCCCCCGAGCTGCTAACCTCTAGTTTTTAATCTATAATTTTATTACATGTTAATAGGTTTCTTTTATCTATACTAATATTATAAAAAGGAAAGATTTGATTGTTTGTTTGTTTGAATTGTTCCGAAACTACTGGACCGATTTGAATTTTTTTTTTATCATTAAAATGCTAAATTTTCCGTGATGACCATAGTTAGGGACCCAGATGAAAAATTCAATAATTAAACCGTGCGCTATACCTATATTCTTTTTCTATTATGGCTCCGCTGCTTGTTTTCAGATTTTTTAAATTATTATATAGTAAAAAACTGCAATTAAAACATGAATAAGAGCGTTTTCTACTTTACGTAAAATAAGTTTTATCTTTTTTTCCCGAATAAAACCGCAATCACATCTTACAATAAAAAGCGAGATATCGAGGAGTGAGTATTAACCTGTTGCGATGTTGTTCGGATCAAAGAGTTGTTTTTATTTTTCGTTTAATAAAAAAGTAAAACCCATTACAAAAAGCCTATCTCAAGAACTACTCGTACAATTTGCCTGAAAAAAATTCACAAGGTGTAATCGCACCTCAGAAACAATTATTTCAAATAAAAACACTTCTATAGTAATAGTCGGTTACCATATTATGTATTCGGTGGGGGCGGCGAATTATGAAAATATTTTTTTTTTTTTTTTATTTTATTTATTCTTGAAAAACTTATTCTAGTTATTAAATATTAACATTCGTTAAGCCCTTGAGGATTTGACTCGAATGTTACATTCCTCTGGTTACATACTTTACGTTTTTTATTACGTGAGTGATAAAACAAAATTTTTGTGTCTTAAACTACTAAGGTACCTAATTGATATAAACAGATAAAGAGTAAGAATAGTTATTGAATAAACGCAGCCCGAAGTGTGCAGCATATCGATGCAGTGTTCGGGCTTTCTCGGACGGCCGAGCCTCCCGAAGTTCCCCGAACACTGCAGAATGCGCCGACCTCGCTCTGGTCGGCAAAAATGAAAAAATGAAAAATCAAAATAAAGATTTTCAGTAGGTACAAATTTTGAAATTGAATATTGAAATGGGACCCTACAGAGTCGAATGGGGTATCAAATGAAAGGTTTCAATTTGCACATTCCAAAACAGATTTTGAAATTTTGATGAATTTTATACTTTTTGAAATATTTAGAAAAAGGTCGAATAAATGACCATTCCCCCCCTTATCTCCAAAGATTGCAGAGCGATCGATGTGAAATGTAATAAATGGTCAAAAAATTAACCATTCCCCCACCAACCCCCTATCTCCGAAGATTGCAGAGTGATCGATGTAAAATGTACTATGCGTTTGTAGATATAGATTTATAATTTACAGAAAAAATATAGAGAAGTCTGTAAAAATTAAACTTTTTGAAATATGGTCATAAAACAAATTTTCATACAATGAGACTTTTTCATTGAGAGCAATTCAAATCAAAGGTATGGAATTCGACAATTCAAAACAGGTTTTGAAAATCGCCTAAGTTTCATACTAAGTAAAATACGTTGAAAAAGGTCGAAAAAAGAATTGTAGGTTCGAACCCATCGATCCGAATATCGTTGTGATTTCAAGATGAAAATGTAAATTATAGACTTCCTAGCCTTACCACAAATGGAAAAAATAATTATGTGATGTCCATAGCCTTATCATCTCCTGAGCCACTAACCGGGTATACAAGCACGCTAGAATTGAATATTGGAGAATTTTGAGAAAATAATAATATTTTATTATAATTGTTTTATTTGATACCCTTTATTCTTTGTATTTATTTCAAACAAAATTTTAAATCATAGAAGCGAATGTTCTCTATTTGCTTCTTTGTCTTCTTTATTTGAGTATTTATTTCAAATTTTGTAGGTACTTAAAAAACGAAGTTCGGAAATTAACTATGCCTTTTGTTGGTCTGGTCCAGACGTTTTTCAGCGTTCTTGGTTTGGTTGGTTATCTTGGGATCAATTACTTTATTATTAATTCATTATCTATATTAAGAAACATAAATAGAGATGAAGTTGTAACAACTTCATTTATTTACGAAACTCTAACTGAAAACTATTAACAAAGTTTGATCATAGCAACAGCGTTTCTAAAGTGAAATAATATTATGCTACTGCTTATTTCTATACTATGTCGTTGGCGCTGCATCTGCGCTAAGTATTTCGCGCGCAACTTTAGACAGGACAAAATGCCTACAGCTGCAGGAATACCTCGCCTTAAGTCCAAAAAATATTTTTTTTCTGATAATAGACAAGTCCTTATACTAACAACTACCTACCTTTTTATTCAAGGCAATTGATACATTTTCTCCAACACAGCTCGAAAGATGGGACGCATGTGGAAGTGTAAAAACACTAAAACTTGCAGTGCCAAGTTGAAAAATTTGGCAAAAAAGATTTTCTGATCGACACACTTGTTTACCTGAAACCGTTCACCTAAAGTCTATTTAGTACAAGTTTGATACTATTCAACGTTCTTTAATATTTTTGGATCCAAGAAAATCCTCTTGAGTCTTTTAACAATTAGTTCTTAAAAATATATAACCTATCTGGGGATAAGCCCTCATTTGGAGGCAATTAAGTATGAGTATTTTATTTTGTGGGGATTATGGGCAATAACCCCCAAATAATGATGCCATCTATGGCGTTCATTAGGGGAGGCCTATGTCCAGCAGTGGACTATTATAGGCTGGTTATGATGATGATTTTATTTTACAATTCTAGGTAAACTAACAGCTAGGTAAATATATAAACAAAACAATGTATAACTTAAGGCTAATTATAAGTTTCCACAAAAAAAAATACATACATACTAATATGGGCTGATGATGATGATGATACATACTAAGTAATATAAACTCGATGTTTGTAGGTATTGAAGGACGATTCAAGCTTGAAGTCTTATATTGAAAAAGAGGTTCGGTAGTTGATGAAATACCATATTACCCAAATCGTACTTAATTTCATTAAACCCATGAAAAGGGCCCTTAAGTCGTAAATATAGTAGAGCGCCACATTCAGTTTGTTTGGTCAAGTTCTTGCTTGAAGCGCGCCTTTAGACGCCCGGACGAATTTGTGCACCCTTGCCTTTACCCTCTGTCGCTATGATCGCCATCATCATATACCTACAGTATCAGATGTCGAGTAGTATTCAGTGGTAGCCTTTGACGATTGAACTGAAGTACCTAGTGGTGCCTGAATGAAACACTTTTTACAACGGATTTAGCGTATAAACACCTCAGTTTATGTTCGCAACTGTAAATTCTAAAACATCTGTCTACTTCTGTTTGAAAAGCACTATAATTTACAGCCAATCACCTTCATGATCTACATAAATTACGCCAAAACTTTTCATTGCTTATCGCTTCTAAGCCGAAGGTTTCAGTTTTGTATAAATAAACAAATTATGCTGGAACTGTGAAGAACTAACATTTACTTATTAAATTATG